>CAJNDV010022514.1:2025-27791 GCA_905221635.1 Symbiodinium sp. CCMP2456
GGGTTTAGGGTTTAGGGTCCTTCAAAACCATCAATAACCTTTTTTGCAGAACACATCATAAACGCCTCTTGGAACCCGTACAAAACCCACAACAAAAAACCTTACACCTTTAGAAGACGACATTAAACCACCATGCAATCATTCAGGTTGTCGCTTGTAGGTTATTTTCACAGGAATAACAAAATCCTAAACCCAAAGCCTTGTAGTCCAAGCACTATTGTTCAAGCAGTGCATATCACGACTGTTATCCTAATGCCGAACAAGCAGTTCCGATGGGTTTATGGTTTACGGGTTTGGGATTTCGGGCATGAGGGTTTCCGACATGTGAAGGTGTAGGGTCTGAGGCTTTACGGGTTTAGGGTTTTATTGAGGATTTGAGGGTAAAGCGCTTTGGAAGTTTGTTTTTTAAAGGGCCTTTTCTGTCGCTTGCGCTCCAAAGCCCATGTTGCCAGGCTTCCCAGCTGCATAACATAGGCTCAGACAGACGTCAGGGCTTAGAGACTAGATCAAGATTGACTCGACGTTGCTGTTGGTCGGGACAACGCAACAGCAGTGGCTCTCGTACAGGCTTCCTGAACTGAACCATTCGTGGAGAAGAATAAGTAACTTTAGCTATTGTTTCAATATTTCGTTGAGACTGTAATTAGGCAGACCACGTTTATTCCGATCCGTTCTATTAGGTTTTGCAGAGGCGCCGCTGGAGGCAAGGCGGTTGAAGAGGAACTCCAGCGTCTCCGCCGTGGGTCGAAGTGCCTGCGAAGTTGTGCAGCTGGTTGAGGGTTCCTAGAGTTCTGGGTCCCGGGTTTAGGGTTTTGAGGGTTTCGGTTTTGGGCTCTTTGTCTCCGTTGCAAATTGCAAAACTAAACCCTTACGGCAACAGCACGATAGACCAGAGATGAGCCGAAACGCTCCACCCCCAAGCCATATGTGGGGCCTTCCACTTTACGACTTCCAGGGTCCCTCCTGAAGATCCCCTTTTAGTTTCCCAAAATAGTACGGCACCCTTACCAAAAAAGGACCCTAAATGCGACCCTGATTTAGAGAACTACCCATTTGGAAGATCCCGACAAAAAACGCCAAATTTCTAGATCCTAAACCCTAAAGTCGACCATCCCAAGCCGGATGCCCTCAATCTTGAGCCCTGTATATGGACCTTTATGCCTGAACCCAACAACCCAAGGACAAATGAGCGTTTAGGGTTTAGGGTTTAGGGTTTAGGGCTCAGGGTTTCGGGTTGATCAGTTGGGGCTTTTGGGGACAACCCAGGCGAATGCTTGTGGGTCCCATCTGCTAGCATGTGTTCGGTTCTCCAATACTTTGCTTGGTGGACGCCTTTAATCGAATCCGTCTACTAACCTCAGCCAACAGAAAGTTGCAAAGGCTGCCTCAATCAGCTCATCGCGCTGCTCTAAGAACCTCTCCAGCAGCTCCTTTTGGCTGTTGCGAACTTCAGCAAACCAGGGACCCTTACATTGCCCCTGAGTTGCAAAATCCTTACAGTAGAAGTCACGCGAAATGTAGCCCTCATTCAAGAAGCAACCTATTAAAGTTCAGGATTCCTGGTTTCGGATCTTGAAGTGTACGATTTGTGAGTATCTTATGGATTATGGAACAACGCACAACTCAGGTACTCGACTCTACAAGTTGAAGTTATGAGATTTTTTTCAATTGGAGAGCCGTAAGCCGGTTTATGGTCCATCAACTACCTGCCATAACTAGCTTCTTTGTCGGGTCTCTATAGATTCTGTGCTCAGGGCTTTGAGGGTCGTGTCACAGAGAAGCCCTGGCTATTGCAGCCCATGGTAGGGCGATCCCTAAACCCTAAACCCTAAACCCTAAACCCTAAACCCTAATGTACGGCTTATCCCAAGACCATGGTTTCGGAAGTTCGGGATAGCTTTCGAGCCTACGCAACATCTTGAAACCAACCAGGCACTCCTTCAACATTAAGACTTACGAGCAATGCCCAATGCCCCTAAAGCGGTGTATAAGGCCTGAATTTGTTGGAGCGCGAAATATAAATAAACAAATAAATAAGTGTATATAATTTTATATATATATATATGATGCACTAAGACACTAAGCCCTATATCTCTTCAACCCATAAACCCGCCAACAAGAATCCAACACGTGAGAAGTCTCACAGTCCTGAAGGAAATCCCGAATGGCCCTGCCAGAAGACCATGAAACCCTAAACCCTAAACCCTAAATCCTAAATCCTAAACCCTAAACCCTAAACCCAAAATCCTAAACCAGTCAACCCTCGAAGACCTTGCAGCCCGAAAGCCTCATACCTCAAACTCTAACCCCCGAACCCCAAAGTCCTCATAGATCCACACCTCAAAGCCAAACAACACACTCACACGTCAGAACCCTGTAGTTAAGCATCAAATCCCGGAAAGCCTTGCCTTTCGAATTTTGAGAGTCTTATAACCCCCCTAAACCCTAGACCCTAAACCCCTAAACCAAAGTACCCCAAAACCCTAAATCCTACACCCCTAAACCCCTAAAACCCAAAATACCCTAAAACCCTAAATCCTACACCTCTATAAACCCTAAACCTAAATGCCCTAAAACGCAACTCCCCAGTCAGAGCTCCTTGGAACGAAGGAGTGCCGCGCGGAGGCACCTGGGTGCCACTGGCTCGGGCTGCAGGGCTTCAATGAGCTGTGGAGTCTAGGGCCTATAGTGGGCCTATAGTGAGTTTAGGGTTTAGGGGTTTAGGGTTTAGGGGTTTAGGGTATTAGGGTTGAGGGTTTAGAGGTTTAGGGGTTTAGGGGTTTAGGGGTTAGGGGCTTAGGGTTTAGGGGTTTAGGGGCTTAGGGCTTAGGGCTTGGGGTTTAGGGGTTTAGGGGTTAAGGGGTTTGGGGTTTGGGGGTTTAGGGTTTAGGATTTAGAGTTTAGGGTCTAAGTCTGTCTTCAAGCTAAGGGAGGTAGAATATTTTTGAATAAAAGTCGCAGCATGAACCGCAGTAGGGAAGATCCGCTGGAGTGCTAGGTACATCGAATACAGATACAAACTTCGGGGCTCTAAGTACACAAATAGTACCTACTTTGGGGTCTAAAGCCTAAAGATAGTACCCACTTTGGGCTATTTGGAGCCCCGGATTTAAAAGGGTCTAGGTGTCCCCTAAACCCTAAACCCTAAACCCTAAACCCTAAACTAGGTGTCGTGTCTGCGTCTGATTTTGGCAGGCCCGATCCCTGAGCGCACGGTCGGTGGGAGGCTCGAGTTTGAAGTGCAACAAACACCTACAGAGATCCCTATAGGGTTTAGGGTTTAGGGTTTAGGGTTTAGGGTTTAGGGTTTAGGGTTTATCCCTAAACCCCTTTCCCGGCGGAGCCCCTCAAACCCTCCTACCCCCCCCCCAAAAAAACCCTTGAACCCCAAACCCCGAACCCTGGATCCCAACCCTCTTAAAAGCCCTGTAGCACCGCAGAAACCCCATCAAACTCCACACAACCCAAGTCTATACTTCTTGAGGCCCACCAGCCCTTCCGACCCTACAGCCCAGGACCCTTGCAGCTCGTGGGGCTTATGCCGAGCCCAGGCACTGTCGCGTCACTTGGGCTTGCTCGTGCCTTTGTAGAATGCCTGGGCTACCAAGTTTAGGGTTTAGGGTCATAGGTTTCATGGGGTTCACTAAACCCTAAACCCTGAACCCTAAACCCTAGGGTTTCGGACCTTTTGGAAGAATCTTTCAGGACTTCTGCTTCATTCGTTGACGGCGCTCTCTTTTGGACTTCGGGCTGTTCGGCCTTCAGGGCCTAAGGCGGCCTTGGGGCGTAGGGGCTTTAAGGTTTGGGGCTGCAGGCTTTACCCATAGGCCCCATAGTAGTTCCTTTTTGGGGTACCTTATAGGATTCTAAATATGAACCCCCCAAAAGGAACTACTATGGGGCCTATGGGTAATTACCTGTAGGTCTTAGGGCTGCTAGGGTTTAACGCCTCGGGGTGTCTCACGTAGATTCTAGCCATGCTGCTTTGGATCCTGCTTCCCAAGACTCCCATTCAAGGTCCTACAGTAGTCCCAGCCCCTAAACCCTAAACCCTAAACCCTGAACCCTAAACCCTAAGCCCAACACCCAGGCCCTGGCCTCGCCATCCAGAGTCCAAATATCCTACAGCATATCCTATAGCCATAGGCCCTGAGCCCTGAAACCCTAAACTTAATGCTCCTAAATCCCTAAACCCCCTAAACCGCTAAACCCAATGCCCCTAAACCCCTAAAGCCCCGAAACCCCTACCCTAAACCCTAAACCCGAAGCCGAAAACCGTACACCCCTTCTGCATCGGCTCACAGCCCCAACAGCTCCAAGTGGCGGGTCCCTGCACCCGCTCTGGCCAAGACGGTGGCGACCACCTCCATGAGGAATCGAGGCCATCCACCTTTCAAAGGGTTCTTTAAAAGGGATCTACTATGAGGGTTGTACTATAGGAGCCTTAAGAATTAGAAGAGGGTTCCTTGTAGATCGTTTAGGGTTTGCTGGCAAGATTCTGAACGGTCATACGGGGTCTTTGATAAGGTCTGTTGGAATCAAGAGGGGGTTTCCGAAAATAGGGGACCCTAATTTATATAGTACCCTATATAATAGGAGCCTTATTTTAAGGACCCCAAAATAAGGTGCCCTAATTTTCTGAAACTCCCAAAAGCCTTTACAACCTCCACGAGGAACCGGGGCCATCCACCCTCAGCAAGGCACTGCTTGATCCGTAAGGTTTAGGGTTTAGGGTTTAGGGCCCGCAAACAAGCTGCGCCAGAAAGCCTTTTAGAGCCCCAAAGCCGAAACCCGAGCCTACCATGACGCTTAAACTCTAAACCCTGGTGAGGCGTGGCCATGCACCTGCTTAGAGGTGCTAGGCATTACTTACGAAGCGTCCTTAACCCTTAACCCTAAGCCAGGGTCGGAAGATGCTTCGGCTTGGGGCTTCGAGGGTCATGGTTTGACGGTTTTTGTGTTATGGCGCTTTTGGGCCATCCCCCAAAATCCCGAAGCACTTTTGGGTTTAGGGTTTAGGGTTTAGGTGCCCCAAACTCAGAAACTCGACAAAGTGCTATGTGAACCTGTCCTCCCCCCCGAAAGCCGCCCCCGCTAGGCCCTAACCCCGAAGAGCTTGTAGGGACAAGCGCACGGAAATCTACCAGAGATTCCAGCAGGTGAGCAAAAAAATGTGGTCATATGCGGCTTGTGGCATGTATAGAGTAAGCAACAATTCCCAAACACCAGAAATTATGTGGACGACATCCCAGATCTCTGAGACCTAACAGCCCAAAAGCCCTACATCGCACGCCTTGCAGCTTCTTCGCCATCTGTGGTACCTCCAACAAGTGGTCTTGCAGGGCTTTAGAGGCATTCAACGGGGGTTCCATGGATTTGGGCGCTGGACGACAGGTCTGATGCAAGACTGCTACAGAAGCCGGAACCCTTTAATCCGTGACCAAACTCTCAAACCGCCTCAGAACCACAAATCCTACGTACATGTTGTACACAACAGACTATAAGGATGGTTAGTGTATGTTAGTGTATGTTAAGTGCAAGATCACCCGTGCCCCCCTTAACCTCCCCATCCCAGGTGGCTCACTTCTGCCATAAACTGGAGAAGGCCAAAACACTTCTGCGGAGTCGCCTGCGCCGCGCCACATGGGTGGTTCTCTGATTTAAAACCCTAAACCCTAAACCCTATCGTCTCTTTCTGTGTGTCCGAAAACGTATGCACTCTAAACCAGGATTGTAAGACTGACAGACGGACCCTCACTTGGGAGTTTCCGAAAATGAGGGGTGCCTCATTTTGGGGTCCGTATAATAGGGATCCTACTATTTAGGGTACTATATTAGGGTCCCCTATTTTCGGAAACCCTCACTTCGAGAATTGCACATGGATGGGCTTAGGAGCTGTGGCAGTAGAGCGAGTCCGTGCTGATTCACCAGCGGTCCGTTCGGAGACCCGCAATTCCACAAAGAGAAACAGAAAACTGACTGGAGACTAGAGAATACCAGGAACATGAAATGCTTGTGTTTCAATCCTGGCCCCAATCCTAAGCGAAACCCAGCCTAACTGGCCTAACTTAGCTGGCACAGCCTTGGCTTATCCCCAGCCTTGACAAGTAGTCTGCCTGTGCAAATTTCTGCATTCCCCGAATAGAATGAGCAAGCCGAAACAAAACACGATGTCCAGAGCTCCATGACATGAAGTATGCACCAACCTTTGCGCCACCCTTCCAGACATGAAAACCTTTAAGTCTTTACCGTCACGAAGCCGAGGCAGGGGTTACGGTTTAGGCATAATTCACAGCCCAAATTCACAGCAAACCCTGCAAATTGAACATGCCAAAGCTGCAAGAAGTGCTTGCGCAGCAGTCAGCACACCACCGACTTTCTGCAGCCTAGAGAGCCTAGACTCACCTAGATGCAAGCTTCGAAAGCATGGGGGAAGGGGATCCTTTTTGTGAAGACCTCTTAGGCTTTAGGGTTTATAGGGTTTAGGGTTTAGGGCTTCTGGAAAGAGCCCTTGATGCCTAAACCCTAAACCCTAAACCCTAGACCCTAAACCCTAAACCCTGATGAGCAACACCAGGGGCCGTCCCGGCCTCAGGATCAATGAGGATCAGATGCTGGCCCAAGCGCCAAGCAAACCCAGCTGGGGCAAAACACTCCTCCGGAAACCCTAAACCCTAAACCCTAAAGTTAGGGTTTAGGGTTTAGGGTTTAGGGTTTGGGGCTTCGGCTGAGGGTCTACGGAAGTAGTAACTTATAGGGCTTGAGCAGCTCCGGAAAGCCCGGTTACCTGTGCGACTGCGCGGTGCTCTGGTTGTCCGTTGCTATTTGTGGGCAGTTTTCAAATATTAGGGTCCCTTTTAAGGTCCTTTTTATAAGGGTGCCGCACTATATTGTGGACCGAAAAAGGGACCCTAATTTAGGGAACTACCCTTGTGATGAATGCTCTTTACTAGTCTTTTTGTCGTTACTCATGATTTCGACCTGCAACATGATAGCGTAATTCAGACATGATGGGCTTCTCCGGGGAGTGCAGGGGAAATCTTCGGAGGTGTTTTCATGATTGTAATTGGGACTTCTCCACAGGGTTAGCTTCATGTCCGCATTGCACTGAGAAGCTAGCATTCACTCAAAACGGGCTGCAATGAGGCGGTCGACTCGAGATTGCAACCTTGCGACCCCCAAACCCCATCACATCAAGATAGAACCCTAAACCCTGAACCCTAAACCCTGACCACATGGACTCAGCCTTGCAACAACAAAATCGTCAAACCCTAGCAGGAGCCACACCAAGACCTGCTTCCAGCGGGTTCGTCCTTGCGGCCCCAGCGGTTTGAGGACGTCGCATGCGACCACCAGGAAGACTCGCAAAGGCCAGGTTGAGCTTAGGAAGACTCTCGGGGTTTGAGACTTTTGGGGTTTGGAGGGTTTAGGGTTTAGGGTTTAGGGTTTGGGGGGTCTCATTTCGGCAAATCAAGACACAGGGTTTGAGAGGTTAGGGGCTTAGGGGGTCTCATTTTGGCAAATCGAGGACACGGGGTTTGAGAGTTTAGGGGTTCAGGGGGTGTCATGTTGGCGACTATTGAGGTATTGCGGGCTTCAAAAATAGAATGGGGCTCTGGGGCAGATTACACCGTAGCTATTCCAAAGAGCCCCAACCACTTATGTTCGCAATTATTGAGGCCCCCGATATTTGGGTTGGGGTTTAGGGTTTAGGGTTTAGGATTTAGGGTTTAGGGTCGATGTTAGGGAGGCCAGGGCTTAAGCTTCTGGGCTGCTTGGGGCTCTCTGCGATTTTTTTTTTTGGCTTAGGGTTTAGGGTTTAGGGTTTAGGGTTTTGGACGAGTTTGCCTGGTTCACCACAACTAACAGTTACACTGTCCGGCAGTGTACGTGGGGAGGGGGCAGGGGAGTTGCTTTCCCTGAGGACTGAGCTGGAAGCCCAGAAGTATAACCTGGGATTTAGGGTTTGGAGGGTTTGGGGTTTTGGGGCTTAGGCTTTAGGCAGCTTTGCTCTGGGGCTTTTTGGCTTTGGCTGCAGGGCTTACGGTGATAGGCAAAGTGTCCACAATTTTACGTATCCCCCCCACGCCATGCCGTACAGTGGACTGGCGACGTGCCTCGGCACTTGCTTCGCGGTGGCGAGCGAAGGCTTCCCTCAGGATCGCCTGGCAAACGGCCATTAAAACTTCGACGCGACAAGCCTTGTTAGGGTTTAGGGTTTAAGGTTTAGGGTTTAGGGCTTTTGTTGAAAAGCCGATGTTATGCCCTCAAACGGTGGACGGGAGTCTAACCTTGCAGTAATTAAAGGCTTCTTGCCTGCTTAGAAAGGCTTGAGGCACACTGTCTGTTCACGGGCACGATACCCATCGTATGGTTGTAATGTTGGCCTTAATTATTAGAATAGGGTTTGGGGCATAATATTATACTAGAATACTGGAATTATAAAAAGAAGCCCCAAAAATAGTATAGGTAAATATTCAGGCCCCTATATTACCCAGCGTATGGTTGTACTGTAGGACTTTGGTTCCTAGGTTCAGGGTTTCGTATCTTTCATCGGCGTATGCGGAGTCTGTGCCTTGATTGCAAGGATGTGGGAGGGGTTGGAGTTGGAGCTATGGGGTTGGAAAGCAGGACTCAAGAATCAGGAGTCTACATTGATTGATGTTCTGGAGAAAGTCAAGCCGAAATAAAAACCTTCAGACCTTGCCCAAGAGCTTGGAACTCCTCTCTCAGATCCCTGCACCCCAGCCCGGTCAAAAAAGCAAAAAACACATTCATCCGGTCGGCCGTCTTCCGAAGTGAAGATGTCACCGCTGCCACATCCGAGGGTGAGGAGGGCATCTCATCGGATGGGAGAATGAGGACCTTCCTCGGATACTTCTGGTGGCAGGGTTTTGTTTTTGGAGTTTCGAGCTTGGGACATGAAGTTTGACCTTTTGGGGTTCATGGTGTAGGTGTTGAGGGTGTGCAAAGGTTCGAAAAGGTACTGAGATTTGAAGCTTTGAAAGTTTAGGGCTTCAGGATTTCCATGGACAACAATACCTCAAACTCGAAATCTCGGCTGTAAAGCTCGGGGAACAGTTGCCCTCCCGCGTGAATCTTGATGCACCGCACCCGAAACCAACTCCGTAAACCTTGGATGCAAGGGTTCAAAGGTGTACGGGGTTTGTTGCAGTTTAACCCCAAAGCTGGAAACCCACACCCAAACACTGGATACACAGTGGAGGATTTCTACAGGAGTGGTTTACAGGGCTTGAACTTGCTAAACCCTGAACCCTAAACCCNNCCTAAACCCTAAACCCTAACGAAGAAGGCAAGGGACATGAGGGAACTGAGGAGGACGATAAAGAGCTCCGGCATGGCTTTGTCCTCTTCTTGCTGGACCCATTTTTTTTAGGTGGGCGGTTTGATGGACCAGACTTAAAGGGTGTAGGGTTTAGGGTTTNNAGGGTTTAGGGATACCTTATTTTGGGAGGGATCCTTACATACCTTATTTGGGAGGGGTCCTCATTGCAGCGAGCCCTTGTCCCGAGCTCCATTCCCCTGCTTCTGGCCACATGCCCTGTTCGGGGCATTGGCTGTGACTATTCCGACCAGGGTTTAGGGTTTAGGGTTTAGGGTTTAGGGTTTAGGGTTTAGGGATGATTTATGATTTCATGATTTCAATCGAGCTGTGGCCATGACCATTACTTCTAAATTGGTCTGACGGTTCTGACCAGTGTGGCCTTTCCGGTAAAGCTGGTCGAAGAGCCACGATGACTTTCCACTACTTTTCCACATTGGCGAACCCTGCCGTTGATCAGATTCATTCTGAGTGTTGTTGTAAGGCTAGCTTTCGCTGCTGTTGCACTACCCTGCTCAAGCGCTAAGATGGCAGCTGACAAACACTTATGGCAGTTGCATGTTTTGCTGTTGCAGCCGCTGTCTGTGACGACGACGGCGAAGACGACCGCGGCTGCCACGGCCGCGACTACGACTACAGCTGCTTTGGCTGCAGCTACGATTTAGGCGGCGTCTCCCTGTACGATAGGCCATAGTCCACATTGTCATTATGTTTTGCCTGCTGCCCTGAACCCGAAAAGGCGCAGTCTTTCACTACGCAGCTCCTCCAGGAAGGGCGCGAGATATGCAAAGATGGCTCCGCGCCGAGTGGCCTACGGTGACGTGTGCGGCTTTCCGTTGTCTGAAGGATCGGGCAAAGCCAGTGTGACTCGAACATACCGCAAAACTGGAAATATATGAGGACAACACCAGGACACAACATGGGTCGATCAATGATCAAAGCATCCGTATCGACACAGGCATAGGTATGATGATAAAAGCTAAAAGGACTAGTGCGTGCATGTGCTCTACAGGCTGCGTGCATGTGCTCTACTTGCTTATCTACCCAACTCTTCAATCGACACACATATGCATCTATTGCGTATCCGTTAGTGATGATACAGTAGAGCAAAGTACATGTTCGGAAAAGCACCACACACACACACACTCACGACTCGTGATTTGGTAGAAGTTGACATAACCATCAAACTGAGCAAGTCCAACAACATCATGTCGCATGTACATGTCTAGCTAAGTCATGTCTCAGACTGCCTAGAGGGCATGGCATGAATCGAGGGGTCATTAAATGCCCAGCTATGTTCAGGAAATGATTGAAATCACAGTACGGACAAACCAAGAGGTGTCAAGGCCTCTTGGCGTTAGGGTTCAGACTGTTGTAGGTCCAACCTTACAAGGGTCCATGTGGCCCTAAACCCTAAACAGTGTACTACGTTGACCTTAAGGTTCCTATCATATGCGCACATTGAAGTAAGAGTAGGCAAGATTTTATTTTTTGCAGGACCTCCGATCCGATGCCTTTGCTTCCCGCGGCCTGGTGTCTCGTCCGGAACACCACCAACACCATACTAATCCACAGATCTGAATCGGAGCAAATTAAAACCTAGCTAGCTTCAACTACCTAGCTCGTGAACAAAATCTATACCAGCTCCTGCCTCAAAAACCATACAACCCAACTTTCCCTTACTATACCAAGCCTAAGCCCTAAACCCTAAACCCTAAACCCTAAACCCTAAACCCTAAAACCCTTACTAAACCAAGGCTAAACCCAACAAAAACCACATCCGTCTGCCTGGGTGGTTCTCTTGTCAAGCTGGCTCCCCTTCTTCGTGGCCTCTTGGCATCCGCAACGGCTCAGAGTTTGGGTTTGGGTTTAGGGTTTAGGTTTTAGGGTTTAGGGTTTAGAGTTTAGGGTTTAGGGGTTTAGGGGTTTAGGGGTTTAGGGGTTTAGGGTTTAGGGTTTAGGGTTTTGCTGGGATTTGGTTCGTTTGGGGTGTTGGGCTGTTGGGGTCATGTCCGTTTTTTTTTCAAGCGTCTGCTTACAGCCTCAACACTCTAAAGCCCTGCAGCCGAAATCCAAAAGCCCACCCCTTTTAGCCCAATCGATGCTCCAAAATATCAGCCCGATACCTCAAGCTCCAAAGACGCTGGACCCGCCACCCCTGAACCCTAAACCCTAAACCCTAAACCTTAAACCCTAAACCCTTGAACAGAATCCAAACAGAATCCAAACACCTCCCGAAACTCCCCCACTGCCCGAATGCCTTGGAGAAAAGGATCCGAAGAACGAGCGGAAAGACCTGGGAGCATCTACGGCCTCCAGACTTAGAATGGGGTCTGGGAATCTGATGGCTCCACATAATCCAGGGGCCTAAATAATTACCAATACTATTTCGGGGCCTCCTTATGTTAATTCGTAATAAGGCCCCTTTAGTACGGTAAGACCAAGACGAGATGTAGGTTCTTGTCCACGGGTTGGGGGTTTCCGGTTTTACGGCTTTGGGCCAGGAGGGTTTAGAGCTTCGGGATTTCAGGAGGTGCGCTCGAAGACTGACTGAGGGATTTTAGGGTTCAAGGTTTATGGTTGCGGGTTTAGGGTTGAGGGTTTAGGGTTGAGGGGTTTTAGGGCTGAGGCTAAATACGGCTCGAGGTTTTCTGGCTCCAAAGATGAAGCTGTCGATATCCTTTCAGAGCTGGTGTCCAAGCCGTGGCTCCCTTGGCTTCCTACACTATGGGGGTTAAAAAAGGCTTTGTCGGCATAAAACCTTCTTCCGAGCAGATCCGGCAAATCGAAGAGGAGAACGACAGCGAGGCTCTGTGTGTGTAGGCTTCGGGGTTGTGTCGTGTTGAGTTCTGTAGCCAGTGAATGGTGATGTTTACGTAGGCTGCTCTGTCGAGACTTACGCTCATCCGGAACTACGATAGAGGAGTCATATCCCCGTATATTCCCGATACATATGTCACAGCGTTTGACTTATTGCGTAGGGCTTAGCGTCTCTATGAGGTCGAAGAGGGTTTTTGCAAGCTTTCGTTGTGCTAGCGGCAAACAGGACGGTGAAACGTGGAGAAGGGCCAACCTAACTAGAACGGGACTTCGGGGCATCTGGGTCCATCTCCTTCCCACTGTTGAAGCCTCTTTGGCAACTCGAATATGCGGAAACCCTAAACCTAAACCTCCGAAAACTCTTCTTCGGCTCGAATACAGACACCCGAAACCGAATCCTCCGTGGGGTGCCCTTCATTTGTGCAGGCTGGGGTCGTGGGTTTAGGTGAGGGCCTTACGGGGCGCTTTAGGGTTAAGCTGTATTTCGAGTTCTAGCCCTAAACCACTTAGCCATATAAACCCCGGGACCCCTAAACCCTAAACCCTAAACCCCCAAACCCCCAAACCCCTAAACCCTAAACCCCCAAACCCCTAAACCCTAAACCCCTAAACCCTAAACACCTAAACCCTAAACGCTAAACCCTAAACCACCTACTGTACACCCTGAAGCCCCAAACACCGCCACTTCGGATGTCTGTCCCGTCATCGGCGCCTTGTCCCGATGCTGGTAGAGCACGTTTGTGGGCTTCTCGGGGTCCTCTGCAGTGGGGTTTGGCAGGGTTTTTGGTTTGAAGGCGGTTTAGGGCTTACCTTAAGAACCCAAAACCCACTTGTTTTTGTAGGTTCTTATTATAAACCCTAATATGGGATTTATAGGGACCCTACAAAAAAGTAGGTTTTGGGTTCTTAAGGTAGGGTAATAACGGTATTGAGATTCGGGTTCAAGCCTGCGGGCTTTTCCCAGATATAGGTAGGCATTAGACGAATAAACGGATTGAGCAAACTCGTCAGTCTCTCTATGCATGCTGAGAAGAAGCTTCAAAACGCCACAGGGCGCAGATAATGTAGGGGCCTAAATAATTACCTATACTATTTTGGGGGGTTCCTTATTATAAGTATAGTACAATAGGCCCCCAAAACCCTATTCTAATTATTAAGGCACCTATATTATGACGGGCAGGCTAACAACAACAATGGTTTCGGAGCCTCAGAAGAAGCTGCTTTAGTCGCAGACAGCGACAAGAGCTCTGTGCTGAAGCTGGCATCGTCACCTCACTCACGACTTCTGACTTCGAGCCCGAAAACTACATCCTACGCAATGATTCAAACCGACAGGGAACCTAAACCCTAAACTAAACCCCAAAAAACACCTAACCGCTAAACCCTAGACAAGTGCGCTCGGCTTTACAGCCGTTGGACTGCCAAGCTCTGGTTCGGGCTAATCCGGGTCGAGAGCTTGAGTAACATTTGAGGCCAACTAGAAAAGAGGTTCTTGCATATACTCGCTTTGACACATATGTTCAGCCATGAATGTACACACACACATATATATATATATATATATGTGTGTGTGTACACGTATGTAATGTATGTGTATATATATATACACATACATACATACATACATACATACATACATACATACATACATACATACATACATGCATACATACATACATACACACATACATACATACCGTTCCTCCACGCACAAGATTTCGAAAGTGATCGCATGACCACGTAGTGAGGGAGCTCTCTGACTTTACGGTGTCTGAGGCGGCAAAGATGCAGCGAGCCAAGCCAAGACCGAGAACCGTAGGATGTCCGTGCCGTAAGCTAGAAGTTGTTCCTCCCTAAACCCTACCAGCCCTAAAAGTCAGGTTTAACAACTCCTTGGAGTTTTATTTGTTATAATAATGAAAAATAATCCTAGTAACACTAATTAAGTACAGGGCTTCAGGGCTTGATTCTGGAACAGGGTTGGGGCACCGGCAAGGCTTTACGGAGCTAGGATTTTAGCTCTTGGGGCGTTTACCGCTTTCATGTTTCAAGGTTTACTTGGGCCTTTGAGGTTTTACGATTTGGGGTTTTGGGCTTGTCGGGCTGAGGGCTGTTAGGTGGGGCTACATGCTGAAGCTTCAGGACCGAACTCCCTGAACGCAACAACCGGGTTCCAAGGTCCTTTCTGACGTAGCCAGAGGTTCCTGAAACTTCCAACTTTCAGAAAGCCTGATAGGCCCTATAAAAGCCCTATAAGCCCTAAACCCTAGACCCTAAACTCAAAACCCTAAACCCTAAACCCAAAACCCTAAACCCCTAAACCCTAAACCCTAAACCCTAAACGCTAAACCCTAAACCCAAAACCTAAAAGCCCGAAGCACCTGATCACAGTGGGACACAGACGTCACAAGCCGAGGCTCACAGGCGCTTCAGTGAATCTTCACATTGGGACATGAAGGCAAAGGACCTGCACCTTCCGAAGGGTTTAGGGTTTAGGGTTTAGGGTTTAGGGTTGCGAATCTTCACATTGGGACATGAAGGCAAAGGGCCTGCACCTCCCGAAGGGTTTAGGGTTTAGGGTTTGGGTTTAGGGTTTAGGGTTGCGAATCTTCACATTGGGGCATGAAGGCATAGGACCTGCACCTCCCGAACGCAGAGGCGTTCCTATTGGGGCTGCGGTCGAAGTCCACGGAATCAGGGCTTGGCCCTGTGATTGAGGGTTTAGTGTTTAAGGTTTTAGGGGAGTTTCATCCTTGACATAGACTCTTTGGAAGTGCTGTGAACTCGCACAGCCCCTACAAGCCCACATCCCGTCAATCCTCAAACCCCAGATTTCCAGAACGTTGCAACGCCAAAGCCCCAAACCGAAAGTCTAGCATATTCTAGCACCAAAATTCCTAAACCCCTCAACGCTGGACACTCCGGCTTTCAGGGAATTGTCAGGACTTGTGGGGAGGAGCATTCAGTTTTGAAAAGCCTCACGGCCGATCCGCAAGCCCGAATATGTAAGGACCTTTGCTTGTCATCCCTTTAGATATGTCGCTGTGTTAGAGTATCAGTATAACGAGCAGACAGGCGTATTTAGCCTTGCACTTGTCTACCGGAGTAGACCCTAACTCAACCCAGGCCCCAAACCCTGAAAGCCCTAATTTGTAACCTGGCGCAATGAGACCGGTTTTGATTCTGCAGACAATCTCTGGTGCCTGGCAATCACGGTAATCGCCAGTTGTTGGAGTTGCGGGTCGGGTTCAAGCAGAAGCCAGTGCACGCAGCCGTGCAGGCAAAGCCTCAGGACCAATCAAGCGGGCCCAAAACCCTATAAACCTAGGGCCAAAACCCTATAAACCCTATGTGTACACCCAAAAGCCTTAAACCTAGCCTGCGGGTGCTGATCTTCGAGCTTATCTCAAGCCGTGCATCAACCTGTTTCAGCCTCCTGAGCCTCAGGTCCCCCAACACCACGGTTTAGGGTTTAGGGTTTAGGGTTTAGGGTTTAGGGTTTAGGGTTTGGATTGAAAATAACTTTACTTCCCCAATAAGTCAGGGAAATAAAAGGCTAAACTTTCAGATTACTACTAAGTTGTAAGAACCCCAAAAAGTTAAAAGGTTGGGTATTGAAGAACCAAGTAATAGTGATTTGGGCAAACTTGGCGGCTGTGTCAAAAAGGCCCAACAAGCTACCTCTCTACACCCTGGAACCGAAACTGGAACATCCACCAGGGTGTCTCTGAATTTGAGCTCCCCCATGAAGCTGAAAATATAGTACTTTCAGCCCTTCCTCAGAGAGGCCCCACTAGCTGCATGCCTGAATGTCCAACCTCACCCATCCGAAATGGTTCAGGGTTCAAGGATTAGGCCGCCCGCAGGTTACTTGATCGCTTTATCGACTCAAGGGATTGCCTTCTCAGGGCTCCTATTCGAATACGGATCCCACATGTTCAGGGTTCTCTATGAGGGCTCGATTCAAACCAACAAAGTGTCTATGTGGCTCTTTAGCCCTACCTACACCTGAAACCCTTCCGATGCATTGGGGTTCGGGCATTTTGGTTCTACAGGTCAGTCGTCGGGGTGTGGGTCATCAGAGCGTCCAGGGGTGCTCGGGCTGAATGGTGGTGTTTAGGGGGTATAAGGATCTTCAGATCAACATGTCCGCCCACATCCCAAATCCCAAGACTTTACTTAACTGACCCGGATGCCCGAGTGCATGCAGGACGGGACCCTGTGGCATCTGACGCCTTTAGCAAGCAAGAAGCTTCACCAATGGTGGGGCGCAGTCCTCATCGGACCACAGTCATGTAACCCAAAGGTCCATGTACCCAAATAGTATACATTTTGGCCTTAAAGTAGTCCCTATATAGGTACTTTGGGGCCAAAGTATATGCTGTTTGGGTACATGGACCCTTACGGTATTTTGGGAGCCTTACTCCCCAGAACAAGGTTTGGGGTATGTTCTCGCATAGTCATACAAAAGAACTCTGAAGAAACGATCTCGCACGTCTCTTGACACGACAGCCCCCTGAAGCCACCAGATTGCAGTCAACTCCTCTAGGGATAAGTGCTTTGCTTGGGGTTTGGGCCTAGACGATCACTTACAGCATGATGTGTCATGACTCTTGACATGCCTCTGGGTCTTGAAGACCAATGGAACCCTTGCTTCAAATCAAGCTATTGGGGATTTCCTTCGCTTTCGGCGGCTTCTGCTAAGCACCAGGCCACTGAGGAATTCCAATTGGGATGCCCTTGTTTTACATCAAGGTATTGGGGAATTCCAATTTGGAGCCTTTTGTTTTGTTTCCACACGCGAGAAAGATCGCGTAGACTTTGGCTTGTTCGGGTGAAACGGGTGGCGGGTGTGCACCCCACCGTCATACCCAAAAGCAGCGCCACCAAAAACAAAAACGACAAAACAACAACAAGACACCGAAGTTACTCCGGGTTGTAAATCCAAGGCCTTTTGTAACCTGAAACAATACGTACTATAAGATTCAACCATAAGATTCAACCCAATGAAGCCCGATTTCCGTCCTCGATGCTGGGCATTTGCGCAACAGCTTGAAGAGCATGCACCTCATGTCGGGGCACGATACTGCCGGTTTGTACCATTCGTAGCATGCTGAATTCCAGTACACATGAAACGAAGCATTCATTTCTCTGTCGTGCGAAGCTTTACAATCAGCATGCGGCTTCGATATACGAACAGCTAGCTTTGCCTGCGTAATTTTTGTGCATACATATGCTATTATGCAAAACTGTGTGGGCAGCATGTTGCTCATGCATGCTCATGTATGTTTCCTAACCCTATGATCCATCGGCACGTGTCGCAATGTCCGTGACCATCATGTACTGTCTCGATCTATTTTGTGTTAGCCTTGCGCAAGTCACAACAATCCAGGAGGCAGCTGCCTTCCGAGCCCACGTTACGAAACCGTGCCGTTAGCTTTATTGTACGCTAGAGGACTTACCATGCCGACAATGGGCAACGTCAAGGCACAGCAAACCATAGACGAGGGCCAAAAGGACACAATGCCGAGCAACGCACTACCACAACTCTGTTGCAATTCATCGACAGCTGCCCTCATAGTGGTTGTTCTACGGTCACGGGCTCAGCTCCAGAGCCACCTCTATCCACGGTCACATGATTTGGTTCAACAACTTTCAAGCGGGCACGAAGCTTGACCAAATGCCATGCAGTGCACTAAAGCACTAAGCTGTTCGTGGAATATGATCATGCAGAGCATGCCTGCATGAAGTGTTGATGTCTCGCGTTCTGGCTGAAAAAGACTCAGCTTCTGGAAGCAAGTTTATTTATCTGTCCGTTGTGGCGGTATCCATCGCCTGAAGTTCGAGATCGTAGAGCCCAGGCATAGTTCGAAGTCGGTTGCTCAGGTTTTTGAATATCAAACACTCGGCACTTCTTGCGGCAAGCCCACTAAGTCAAACCGAAAAATGATTCATTAATGATGTCGGGTTGCCTTTTTCATGTCCAATGTACGGGAACCAGGAACCAATGACAAGGTATCAGTGAAACAAAAACTTCACATTGCACGACCCAGGAAGATTGCATCAGGAAGGTATACCCTGAGGAGATGTTCGCATATTCAAAACGCGCGCAAGGCGTGCACGAATTTACAGGCGTAGATGTCTCAGTTTCTCCTTCCTGCCTTTCAAGTTAATGAAGCAAGTGTTCGAGGGGCTGGGGCAAGCAAGCAGCCCAACATCTGCATTACGCGAAACATCGAGGGATCAATGTCGAGTTGGAAGATTTGACATGCTGTTTCGTGCTGCATGGTCGCAACATGTCGCAGCCGTATCTGGTGATGTCCACATACTGGGGCTGCATAAGGCCGTCGAAGGCAGAAGCAGCAACATGCATAGTGACAACCGCTGCCTTTTTGCACCACTATCAAATACCAAGGCTCGAAAATAATGGTGCCCTCGCCATTTCTATCACAATATCATGGCGCTGCGCTGTCGGATCTGTAGGACAAGGCAGTTCTAGAGTTGACTCTTTCCACTTTGCCGGGGCGTCTAATTGCTGAAGACGAACTCCAGCATCCAAACCCAAATCCGGTAAGGAGCCTGACGCAAACATGATGTATAGGGGCCTTCATAATTAGAATAGACTTTTAAGGTATATCATAGCATAATTACCAAAAAGGAGCCCCCTACATGCTATTGGTCATTTTTCAGGCTTCTATATTACCTGTCACCACAGAAGCAGTCTTCATGCCAGTGAAAGACGAATCTACAGAGTCCAATGGGCCCAGCAATGTGTCTGGCAGGCTTTGCTGAGTCACCATTGATCTGTAACAGAGGCCCAGCGTTGTATGTGCTGCGGCAGACGAATGTAGGGGCCTTACTGATTAGAATAGGGTTTGGGGGTATATTATACCAGAATTATAATAAAGAACCCCCGACACAAAACATAGGTAATTATTTTTACTCTACCCTGCAGGACAGCGCGCATTAGGTGTGTTCAGGAAATGAGCTGTTCATCTTCGCGGCTGTCAGGCTTTGCACCGTGTAAGGTGGGGGCCTCAATAACTAGAATAAGGCTTTGAGGTCCATTCTACTATGATTCCAATAATAAAGGTAATTGTTTAGGCCCCTACAGTAGAATAGCCGTTAAAAGGCCGACGACATGTCAAGCAGCACTTGACACCAGCAGCATGCGACCAATCAGAACCCTTTGGGGGGTCGCGGGCGGCCTGTGTTAGAGGAAACTACCGGTGGGGAGTTTAGGGTATACAGGGCTTCTATGAGGCTTCTATACGGTATATAGACCTTCTATAAGGCTCCCATAACGGTAATAACAACCCACCTGAAAATGTCCTCGACTGTGGTTCCAGGTTTCGGTGATTCAGGCTGAGAGGGTTTGGGGTTGAGGGTTTTAGGTTTAGGGTTTAGAAGCATAAACCACCAAACCCAAACCCCTATAATGCTGAGCCCGAAACTCTAAACGCGAAGCCACTGACACCTAAATCCGAAACCCTCAATCCCTAAACCCAAACCCAAACCGCGAAGAAGCCCTAACTCCTAAAACCGAAACCCTAAACCCGAAAGAAAATCCGAAAAGACCCACAGAGGCACTGGCCATAGAGGAACGGGTCTGGCGAGTGCCCCCAGCCGCCCATCCAATCCCGTAGCGAAGCCGGAGGTGCTGGAGGAGCTTGGCCTCAGAATGTAGGGGCCTTAATAATTAGAATAGGATTTTGGGGCCCGCTAAAGTATAGTTACAATAAGGAACCCCCAAAATAATATAGGGCCCCTACATTAAGTCATAGGGCTCAGGGCTTATAGGGTTTATAGGGCTGAGGGGGTCTATGGGGCTTCGGATTTCAGATTCATGCATAGGCGCTTCAAATCTAAGCCCTCGGCCGAAATCCGTGAAGTGGAGGGAAAGTTCCAAAACTTAGGCTTAGCTGTTGGGAGCCTAACTTTCCGGTTTAGGGCTGTGAGTTTGGGGTCTAGGGTTTGGGGAGGAGCTGAAGCGCTCGAATTTTCAGAGTGGATGGGGTGTAGGCCTCCGCACAAGGCCTCGAAAGCGTGTGCTACCGCCTCAGTGAATAAGGACAACCTTTTTGCGCATCCCAAATTATGTGCCTTCATGAGATAGGTCTGTGAATCAGATGTCGACAGCCTTGCCGCCTTGACTTTTGTCGTGGAGCTCTATCCTCGTCCATGGATTCCCCCGGCCGAGCAACGTTTGCATAGTGTAGGGATCTGTTCTGGATGCCCAAGACTCCCAAGAATACTTGGAGTAACGTAGGGGCCTTGATAACTCGAATAGGATTTTGGTGTGTACTATGATTATCATAGTAAGGACCCCCCCCTCCAACAAAAAAAAAGCAGTAATAAAGTAAGGCCCCTATACTAGGAGTATGATCACCGGCTCAACCTCTGAGCTGAACTAATAAAATGGCCCTGAACCCTCGACCCGTAAGCCCTTGACTTAAGCCGTCAAAGCTGTGGAAATCCTGAAACCCCAAAAACCCTTGGTGCGATTACACCGAGAACCCGAGAGCCCTAAGCCCTACATCGAGGTACCTTAGGGGCCCGAATACTTAGAATAGAGTTTTTTTTTTTTTTTNNGGGTGGGGTGGGGAAGGTTAAAGTATATCTTTGCATCATTAAGGGGCCCTACATATAATTACATCATTAAGGGACCATACACAGAATAGCATTGGGAATTGTTTAAGCTCTTCCCAGACCCGCTCATCTGGCACCTTGTCTTTACTTACCTGAGTTTATTGTGTTTCGAGTCTAAGCATATCAGCTGCTATCCAAACGAAAGTATAGTAGCTTTCTGTGGGTATAGTACTTATGCTCAAGAGCGCGATGATATCAAGGAATGGGTGATTATCCAGGCTCCCCAAACCCTATAAACCCCATAAGCCCGATACGCCCGATTATTCTAACCCTGAAACGTGTGAACCCTAAACCCCCAACCCCTGGACCCTATAAACCCTAACCCCCTATTACTAGTGGACTGCTTCGATCGGTAGCCGATGATTTGAATTGGGTTTAGGTGAGGTGCCCTAGGGCTTTAGGGTTTTAGAGGTTAGGGTTTGGGGTTTAGCGGGGTCTTCGTCAACATACTCCTGTACTTCTTATTCCGCAAGACCTTAAAGGGGCCTCTATACCTTGTATAGGGTGTCGGCGAGCAGTCTGCTGTAATTGTATGTTACACAACCCTAAAGAGGCCAATTAAAAGAGGGTGTTGGGAACATTCTACTTGTACAACAAGAACACCACGACTAAGGACTCGTCTTGCAGATTAGTCAGGCTGCTAAATTTGGAGGGCCGCGGATCCCAAATCTAGTAAACCTCAGCCCTAGCACCTATATGCCCTGGACCGAAAAGCCTGACGGCTTATTGCCGAATCCAAACTCTAAACTAAACCTTCATGACTTAGATGCCCGGAACTTAAACTCTTAGACCCTGAATGCTCTGAACTCTTACATAAGCTGTATGCCCGAAAGCTTCTTACAGCACGCCCCTTAACCAAACATTACAACGGATTTCGGTTTAGGGCTTCTAACCTTAAGCCCAAAACCTTAAACGAAAGCTTTGCCCTGTGCGGAGGAAGGCACTAGGAACCACTCGCTGTGGTGCTTGCCGAGCTGTGCTTGCCAGGGGAGGAGTCTCCCGGACCTGGCTTCTAGGGGGGTTGAAAGGGGGTATAGGGTTTAGGATTTAGGGTTTAGAGTCAGCTTTTAAGAGGTGTAGGGTGCAGGAGTTAGGGTTGGCTTTTGGGGTTGAAAAGAGGTGTAGGGTTTAGGGTTTAGGGTTTCAGGCTTTAATACGTATAGGGTTTAGCGTTTCCGGGGTTGGAGGGGTCCTGGCTTGGGGGCAGAAATCTTGAGGAGGGCCTGGAAGTTATGGGTAGGGATGGCTCAGGGTCTCGGGTCACTGTATTTCAACAGAAATCCTGACGAGGGTGGGCCCATGTAGGACCACCACGCACCTGTTCCTTATAATAGAGGGGCCGTAATAATTAGAATAGGGTTTTGGGGACCGTTATACTATGATCATATATAATCAGGAACCCCAAAATATTATAGCTAATTATTTAGGCCCCTACATTACGCACCTTCTCCTTATACCAAACCTGCTTGATACTGTCTCATGAGCACTTAAACAGACCCCGGCCGAAACCCGCCAACCCAGGCTGCCCGGTAGCATATGGCCTTTGCCAGAAGCGTTGCTGCAGAAGCCTAGTCACGTGAGCTTTGCCGGATGGGGGAGTCCCCAGAGGGATGCTCAACTTCGAAACATAGAGGGGTCCTACTTCGAAACAAAAATTGGGGTCCTAGCCCGCAAACCTTTAATCTGCACCTCCAGAAGAGGGATTCCTGACAAAAAACACCCCGATAAGAGAAACTGTATGCTAAATGCTACTGTCCCTTGGGTGCTTTCCTGTGGGAAAGTCTAGTCATGATATCCTATAGCCTCCACGCCACCAGGCCTTAAGCAAGCGAGGTAGTTACTGGGTTGGCGCGTGAAGAGACTGCACTCGGGCATTCTTGCGCCTGCTTAAGGAACCCCCTTGAAAGCGGGTCCCTCTCAAGGGTTTTGACATGGTAGGCTGAAACAGAACCTACGGGTAAGTGAGAACATGCAAAGAATGTTGAGGTCGCATTGGCTCCGACATGCGTGTTTCGGTCGAGGGCTGCAAGATCACAACACCCCGCTCTGGAGTTGCTTAAAACTCCGATAGAGGGCTCTTCGTTTAGGTTTTAGGGCTTCGGGGTTTTATGGTTTTTGTCAGTTTTAGCGGCTAGGGGTTTGCAGGGTTCAGGGATTTCAGGGCGTGGGCTTTAGCGTTGAGGGATAATGGTGTATAGGGTACAGTTTCGGAACCTGTTTAAAAGAACATTGCCGTCCAAGAAGCTTTGTGGCCAGTCGCCAGCCGCGCTCGTGCATCGTCCTCGGAACACCGCAACCTAGTGCCCGAAACCTGTAACTCCCAAGTCGTGCTCATCAACATGCTACATAGTAGCCGGTAGCCCGCTGCATAGCTGCCATGGTGAGGCACAACGAATCCTTGCTTCAATGAACCCCTTGGCCGGATCCTCAAATGCCAGAATACTCGTCAAACCTTTATGGTTTCTGTTTGGGGGCTTTTTTCGGGCTTACAGTACAGGGTACAGGCTTTCTGAACACCGGCCAGTGTATGCCACAGCCTGTCGAGTTGGGTTTTGGATCCGATCTAGCCAGCTTCAGCATCAGAATATCCTGCATGGAGGATCCTGTGCGCAGGTCTATCCTAGACACCTAGGTCGATTGGGATAAAGAGGAACCCAGGTTTCTGTACTGTAGAGCAGGTCTATCCTAGACACCTAATTAGGTCGCTTGGGATAAGCTAAGGTTGCTTTCGCAGACGAGCTCAAGCCTTGCATTGCTTGTAGTCCCAATTACCAGGACCCTTTGGCCACCCGTGAGCGCGCGGCGTTGCAGCCACTTGTGCCGGTGTCCAAATGTCGGTGCCACTCCAGACCTTGACTCTGAACAACCCAAAACCCAAAGGCATAGATCCTATAGGTTTAGGGTTTAGGGTTTAGGGTTCGGGGTTTAGGCCCTAATAGCCCTACATCCTATACCTGTCCTACCTAGCCCACAGCCCTAGACCTACACGCCCAACGCCGCACCCACATAGCCAAGCCCCGGAAGTCCTGAACTGGAGCCATGCACCTTAGATCATTAGCCCCCGGGTGCCGGGATCAATACCAAAGCCTGCGGTACGATGCCGGACCTTTGGGTCTGGTGCATGATGCCGACCCTCCGAACAGACTCTATCCTAAAACCTGGGCTGTAATACAGGGAGGATTTTCAGCCTTAGCTCCATCTTGAACCGTCTGGGTCACGCTACATGGAAAGATGAATTACAAAAGCGAATTGATGAGGATGTTCTAGCCGTCTATAGCCGACCCATCACTGTTTCTTCTGGACATACACTTTGACGTCAGTTTTTCAACGCTACAGACAAAGGCTCCAAAAGTGTCAAGCATTGAATTACTGTTATTAGTATTATTATTATTACTACTACTATTACAACAACGACGACGACGACGACGACGACGACGACGACTACTACTACTACTACTGCTACTACTCAGTAATGTTGCTTTTAACCCCATGGTATTGTCATTGTCAGCACTTGCTGCTTCTAGTGATGGAATCATTGTTGCCCCTACCCAGTTACTTCGAGTATCATTCCCCAGAAGCCCAGGTTACCTACACAAGGCTGCTACACCATGGACATGTGAGGAGACTCATATAAAGCTGTCTCTCTCTCTCTCTCTATATATATATATATACCGATATACCTTTACTACGGATGTAGCCGAAATTAGTATAACATTTATGACTGCCATTGTCGTTACTGCACACACTAAATGATGCTGGTTATTACCACGTACGACTAGTTGTGCTGTTCCCATTCGTCCTTGTCGTAACCAGCTATGCTCATTCTTATAATGACAAGGCTTTTCTATTCTTATTAAAAAGATGACTAGGAAAACGTGTTTTGACCCAAAACTCCGAACCCTGAACCTCAACCCTAAACCCCTAAACCCTAAACCCCAAACCCTGAACCCTAAACCCTAAACCCTGAACACCCTAAACCCTAAACCCTGAACCCTGAACCCTAAACCTTGAGACGCTTCGGCACCGTGGCCCCGCGCCGTCTCCAGTGCCCGACGCCAAGCCTTCGGCCCGGAAAGCCAAAGAGGAGATGCCTCGGGTTTAGGGTTTAGGGTTTAGGGTTTGGGGTTTAGGGTTTAGGGTTTAGGGCTTTTGGGGTTTAGGGGTTTAGGTTGATGATATAAATCCTGCATTACCTTAAGGACCCTAAACTATGGGAATTATGGTATATTCCTTATTATGGGGTAATGCAGGATAGAAGTCATCAACCGTAGTTAGGGGTTTTGCGCTATTGTGCTGGGGGATATAGTTTCGATTTCTTTCTTTGTTAAGGACATTTCCAAACTGTATAAGGGCTTCGACTGGGTTTATGAAGGCTTCTCATGAAGTTGAACAAGGAAAGGTTTGTGCGAGTTTGAACATTCTTCACTGGGGCCTTAGCAAGTGGAGTAGGGTCTAAGTGGGATCATAAGCGATACTACTTTTTTTTTATAGTTTTTGTAGATAACTAACCTATAAAGTACTCCCAAGTGGCCTAAACTACTGTTGCCGTTGCTAGGCTCGGGACTGAAGTTAGTGGGCCTAAAAACCTGACCCCGGCCTCAGGGTAACCGAGCATGTGATGCCCGGAACAATCCGAATCCTAACCCGGACAACCTCGACTCCAAACCTAAACACCAAACGTGCAGAGCCCCGAAGCCCTAAACCCTGAACCCGTAGAGCCCTAAACCCTTTTCAAAACCTTACCTTGAAGCCCTAAACCCTTATAGGAGCCCATACAGCCGTAAACCCTTATAGAAACCTTATAGTTATCCGAACCCTGAATGCCCGCAACCCTGATGGAAACTTTACAGGAAGCCTCAAAGCCTGGAAACCCTTACAGAAACCTTACATGAACCAATTGAATCCTGCTAAACACCTTCTAGAACTTATCAAACCCAAAAAACCCTAAAACCTA
>CAJNDV010022514.1:28107-48945 GCA_905221635.1 Symbiodinium sp. CCMP2456
GGGTTTGGGGTTTAGGGTCAGGGGTTTAGGGTCTAGGGTTTTGGGTAAGGGATTTAGGGTTTTGGGCAAGGGATTTAGGGTTTAGGGTAAGGAGGTTAGGGTTTAGGGTTCAGGGTTTGGGGTTTAGGGTTTAGGGTAAGGAGTTTAGGGATTTAGGGTTTAGGGTAAGGGATTTAGGGCTTAGGGTAAGGAGTTTAGGGTTTATTATCGCAGCCGCCATCCTCATCGTCATCGCCATCTTCGTGCGCAGATCATGTGCGTTATCCCATGTATCGCTCTAGTCATCATCGCCATTCCCGGTCTCCCTACAACCTAAACCCTAAACCCTAAAAGCCCTAAACCCTAAAAACCCTCAACCCTAAACCCCTAAACCCCCATCCTCGCCATTTCTTTACATCGCAACCATGTCCAATCTGTCGTGGCTGGGGCCGGGGCCTCTTCAGTTTCTGCGCCTGGCTCGCCTTCGGCACCTGGCGTTTTCTGACTGACGGTTGGGTTTAGGGTTAAGGGTTTAGGGTTTAGGGTGTAGGACGGTTAAAGGCCGTGAGAGGGTAGGAAGCGGGGGTTTGAAGGTTTATGGGGTAAATTTCAGGGTGGGTAAGAAGTAATGGGGGCTTCGGTTCCATGTTTATCCTCGCTGTAGGATCTTCGTGGCTTTCTTGAGAGGGTGTAGGACTCAAAACATTCTGAAGTTTCGGGCCTAGGGTCTCGACCTTCGCAAAATGTCATGAACAATGTGTTTCGAATCACTCTCGGTATTAAGGGTCACTTCGGGCGGGCGCGCCAGCAAAGCGGGGCGCATGGCCACCTCATACACAGAACCTTATAAGGCTCAACTGCTCAACCACTTACTGTACCCAACAAGTCCTGGGCTCTAAGCTCGGAGTGCGTACAAAACGCTTCCTACATCTTCCTACAACTCAACCCTGACTTTCTGAATCACGTGTGACACACCGACCTTTTTATAAGGGCGCCGTACTATTTGGGGGACCCAAAAGGGGACCCTCATTTAGATATCTACCCATTTAGGGATTGGCGGTTGAGTTTTTGAACGGTCTGGGGACTGCTTGCAGGTTAAGGGCTCCAGTTGCCGAATCCCCAAAACCATGGGCCTCCGCAGCCAAACCGTGTCTACACCCTTCTGGCTACAAGCATGTGACTGCTTGCTGATACCCCTAAGCCCAACCATTCGACCTTCACACTACTATTCTAAAACCATATAAAACACACACAAACGCACAATTTGTGGCTTAAGCTACTGAATGTATGGGTCCACACAAAGCCACGAGTAGCAAAGCCTGGCCTTCGCACGGCCGCCTGTATCCTGGCAGGAAGGCTGGCTGCAAAGTTTCGGGTGGCACAAACGTCCCCTGGGCTAAACCCTACAGCCTAAAGCGAGACCCTGGAAGCACTTCGCTTCTCGATCTTTGCTGCAAGACGTACATGCAACGTCATCGGTCTGCCTGCAAAAAAGTGAGATGCCTCATTTCCGGATGTGAACGATCATCTCTGGGTATGCCTGGGCGCCATTAAAGATCACCAGCTCCCGGTGGACCTGTGTTGCACCGTTGCCGGACGGCGTGCCTGGGGCGGCGATCACAGAATGACAGCGACCTTTCGATGCATCCTTCGGATCTCGCAATGGCTCAACTTTGACTTGGGGTAGAGGGCCTCTGGCATAGTGGGGCTCGCCAAGTATCAGGCGTGTGATGATGAAGCAGCCTTCGGCCTGCCTCCCCGCGCCGGAGTACTGGAATGCCCTACACGTCTGGTCCGTAAAGTACACTCCTTGGCCGTAGAGCCCCCTTTCCCGCGCCAAGCGCTCGTCAAAACCGAAATTCGCGATGAGCTCGACTTTGTCTGGCGTGGTGCCATGGAGCACGCAGATCTCATTCACCGTGGAGTCCAGCTTGGCCCAGTTGCAGCCGGGGAAGCTGCTGGTGACTTCTGGAACACGGGAGCCTTCCAGCTCCTTCTTCACTTGCTCCTTGCGGAACTCGTAGCTCTTCCAAAGTCGGATGTTGTGGACTTGCTCAAGCCCCGTGATGTTGAGACCTCGAGCATAGTGACAATCACCGCGATGGTGAGCAGGGCAGGCCGAGACGAGGGCTTTCTGCAGAGTAGCAAACAATCCGTCCTCAAGTGGAACCGTCGCACGCACGTTCATGTCCAACTGGCGACTCATACGCCACGGCTCCAACATAACCATACGTTCTTCATGCTGCACCTGATAGGACTTCAAGTCACAGACTTGCTGCTTCAAATCTGCCACCGTCGCCTGGCAAGACTTCCAAGAATCAACTTGTTGCTCCAATTCTACCACCCTGGCTGCCAATTCAGACTTCTCAGCCATGTGAGCTTGAATCTCCCGCTGCAGACTCCTCTGAAGATTCTGGAACAGCTCTGGGATGACCGGTGGCTCCAGCCTTTGTGTTCTTCTGATCTCTCGTGATCGCCCGGTGTCAAGGTTACGCTGAAGCATATCGTGACAGTCGATGCCATAGGTGTAGCCGTTCGTAGAAACACAGAAGATGCCGTCGTCATCGTCTTCAGCATCACCCCAGCCTCTCACCCAGCGTTTCTCGAGCTCGTTCTGCATCTCGCAGCTGACAGGCTGCCAGTCTGTCGACAGAAACTCCCAAACCACCTCGACAGACAAGTCGGTATCGGGCTCTGTCGAGATAGTCAACTTGTCATCGACATCGCCATCATGTGGCACCTTCCAACCGAGAAGGGGCAACGACAAGGCCTGGGGTTGTGATTCGTTGACAGCCCATACCGTCTGGTCATCCAAGGAAGCTCCAAAGCGCCAACCTTCTTGGCACACTGCCCCAGGTTTGCCCCAATAATAAATCAACACTGTCGAGCCTGAAGCTTGCTGCTGCAGCTTCCGGTAGACGGGCTTTCCGTGATTCCATGCCGATAAGATGTATGCCCCTCGGATAGTGCAGCTGACGGCAGCGCTGCTGCAGCCGGATACGAACACGATAGGCTCAACCTGTTCAACCACGTCATAGGCAGACATCGGCTTGTCAACAGGATTGTGGCTCGGCTTCATCACGGGATGTCGGTCCTTCTTGGGCTCCAGGTTCATGAGGATGTTCAGGTTGTTGTCGGCGACGACACCGGCACTGCAGAAAACCACCCAGCCAGAAGCAGGAGGTAAGTTGCTCGCATTTGTTGCCTCGCTGTACGCGTAGACGGTGTCAGCTCCCAATTCGGGACTGAACCACCAGCCTTCGTCCCAGGCATTATCCCTTCCGTCCCAGTAGTAGATGAGTACCGTGATGCTGGGAGCGTCCTGGCGAACCTTTCGGTAGACCGGCTTGGTGCCACTCACTTGTGGTGTAAGTTCCCTGAACAATTGGGCTAATTGACGCATCTGTGGCACCAGACACGTGAAGGACAAGCAAGTACGGGGGTGTTGTTATGTCTACTGGCTGGTGTCCTCGCAACGAAGCGGCATGTCGGACTCGCAAATGCTCCTCCAAGTTTCCATTGTTGAAAACGTTTTGGCACAACTTGCACTTAAAGGGATTGCTCCTTCGTCCGGGATCATCTATGAACTCCACTCCCAGTCGATTTGCCAAAGCTTCACAAGAGGTGCTGAGTTCGTATTTGCCACCGGGCCGTACAAAATAACCCCAGCTATTCCAACAGCCAGTGCAGTATTTCTGCTGTCGATTCAAGACGCCGCTACATCTGCAACACCGGGAGGAGGAGGTCATGGCTGCTGCGGCGGCACAAGGGCGATGTTGTGTGTTGTTTTCAGAAGCCGGTCCTATGAGTTGGGTCACTGTGCGTCTTCGGCTTGCAGTCATTCAAAGTTGTTGGAACTCACTTGTACGCGAGCTTGCCTGATTGAGCGTGTCAAACTTGTGCCGCCGCGCGTAAACGACAGGAAGAATGCAAGGACTTGACAACTTGGAACATGGCCTTCCGAATTGTACTTTGCAAAGGCCGCCTCCGCCAACCCCCATCCCCTGGCCTCTCCAACAAAACCTGGATACCAAATGATCGAACGGGAAATCTGAAGCACATGTCCAAAAAGCATCAAGACCCTCAAGAAATTCAAGCTTGCTTGCACTAAGCCCGTGGGTAAGCCAAGCCAGCCACTCTCAAATACGTCTAGGATCCAAACATTGGAGCAAACCAACGACCTTGGCACCTGTGGAAAATTGATGCTTCTGTTGGGTACTTCTACTCTTGTTCGTGGTTTGCACTTGCAATCACCCCGGACATCAAAACACTTGTCCACAACAAAAACCTAAACCCTAAACCCTAAACCCTCAACCTCTAAAACCTAAACCCTAAAACCTACGCCCCATAAACCCCAGACCCCTGAACTGAGCCTACTTGACGGAAGTTGTATGATCCGCGTCACGGCGTAGCAGAACCAACAGATCGACTGGAAGGATGATGAGTAGGGTGTAGGGTTCAGGTTTACTCCTAGCTAGCCCTCATAATTAAGTATCATTGCAGGGGCTATGCGTGAGTATAGATAACTATAGCCTTATGTTTGCAACCTGACTTGCAGAGGTCCATGATGCCAAGGTCCTAAAACACAAAGTCGCAACAGTCCACACCACATCCTTCAAGTACTCCGCCCTGAACCCCGAAAACCGACACCGACCGCCTCAAGGCTGAAACCTAAACCCTGGAACAGCCTTACTGCAATTACTTACCAATTCTATTTTGGGGGCTCCTTATTGTAGTTGTAGTATCATGAGCCCCCCGAAACCCTATTCTAGTTATAATAAGGAACACTAAGTCACTAAGTAATAATACAGGTAATTATCATAAGGCCCCTACAGTTCATTCTATAAGCCCCGAGCCCCAACACTGCGGGCGACCTGTGGTGGAAGGGCGTCTTCCTGGCTTCGCGCCTCAAAGCTTTAGGGGTTTAGGGTTTTGTAGGGTTTAGGGGTTTAGGGTTTAGGGGTTTAGGGGCTTAGGGTTTGGGGTTTAGGGGTTTATAGGGTTTTAGAGGTTAGGGGTTTATCGTTTAGGGTGTATAGGGTTTAGGATTGAGGGGTTTAGGTTTAGCAAAAGCTTCTGACTCTTGAGGTTCGGGGGCCCGGGGTGTCAGAGCCGATATACGGTTTAAGGTTTATAGGGCTTAGGGCTTAGAGTTTAGGGTTTAACTAAATACTTGCTTCTATGGCTCATATCTGTGAGGGTCGAGGTGTACCTCAAGAACCCAAAACCCACTTTTTTGTAGGTTCTTACTATAAACCCTAATATGGGATGTATAGGGACCCTACAAAAAAGAGTAGGTTTTGGGTTCCTAAGGTAGGGCTTGAGGGCTTCAGGATGACGGTTTGAGGACCTCAAAGAGTCGGCAAGAATGTCCGCCCCTCCGTAGGAAGGAGTAAGGATGTAATATAGGGGCGTTAATGGTTAGAATAGGGTTCCTTTAAAGGGTTCTTTAAAAAGGGATATCATAAGGGCTATAATTCTATAGTATAGGGGCCATAGTAATTAGAATAGGGTTTTGGGGCCCATTATACTATAGTTATAATAAGGAGGTGTAGGGAATAATATTGGTAATTATTTAGGCCCCTGTCTAAAGCATGGATACACCAAAACCCTACTCTAATTGCTATGGAGCCTATTAACTTGCATGTATCACTACACACTGCACCGGTCCATCGACGCCAGGTCCACTGGGCTCAAAGTATGACTACCATGAAGGGTTCAAGGAATATGATAGTGTTAAGGGCCTAAGGTTTCGGGGAAAAGGTTTTTTGGGTTAGGTGTTTTTAGGGGTCTAGGGTTACGGGTGACTGCTGTAAGGCTTGAAGTTTGGGCTTAGTTAGATCGTGTTTGGTTTCCACATGTCCTACAGGCATCCTGAATAGGACAGCACGCACGCTTTTTGCTGAGGTGCAAATGCCACCATCCACGGAATCACAAGGACAATCATTCATACGCTGGCCTTGACTAATAGAAGTCTCATTTCCGGATGTGAACGATCATCTCGGGATAGGCCTGGGCGCCATTGAAGATCACGAGCTCCCGGTGGACTTGCCTTGCACCGTTGCCGGACGGTGTGCCTGAGGAGGCGATCACAGAATGGCAGCGACCTTTCGATGGATCCTTCGGATCCCGCAGTGGCTCCACCTTAGTTTTTTGCAGGGGGCCTTGTGCATAGTGTGGGTCGCCAAGTATCAGGCGTGTAATGATGAAGCAGCCATTGCCTTGCTTGCTGGCGCCGGAGTACTGAAAGGCCTTGCAAGTCTGGTCTGTGAAGTAGACTCCTTGGCCATAGAGCCCTCTTTCCCGTGCCAGACGCTCGTCGAAACCGAAGTTCGCAATGAGGTCGACGTTGTCTGGCACGGTGCCGTGCAGCACCAAGACCTCATTCACGGTGGGGTCTAGCTTGGCCCACTGGCAGGAGGAGAAACTGCTAGAGATCCGTGGACATGTTTGGCCTTCCAACTCCTTCTTGACCTGTTCTTTACGGAACTCGTAGCTCTTCCAAAGTCGGATATTCTGGATTTGCTCAACTCTTGTGATGGTGAGACCGCGACCGGCACTGCACTCACCATGGTGACCAGAAGGGAAGGCAGAAAGGAGGGATTTCTGCAAAGCAGCGAACAGTCCGTCTTCTGGGTGCACCTCCACCCGCATCGTCATGTCCAGCTGACGACTCATGCGCCATGGCTCCTGCAGAGTCATGAGAGCAGTATGCTCTGCTCGAGATTGAACCGCCTTGAGCTGCAGAAGTTGTGCTTCCAAATCTACCACCTTGCTCGTCAAAGCAGCATTCTCATCCACGTGCCTTCTGATCTCGTTTTTCAAGCCCTCAAGCTGAGACAAAGCTGCCTCGTCGTTCTTCTGTTGCCTCCTGATAGGCCGTCTGCGGTTCGTCTTCACGTTCCACTGAACCATGCAGGAGCAGTCGATGCGATAAGCATAGCCATTCGCCCTAACATGAAGTATGTCGGAACCGTTATGACCTTTCCAGCCTCTGGCCCAGCAATCCTCAAGCGACTTCTGCATCTCGTAGCTCATTGGCTGCCAGTCCTCTGCACCGCCAACCTCGCTCGACAAGAACTCCCAAACACCTTCGACAGCAAGAGCCTTGTCTGGCTCACTGTCCTTCGTGATCTTCAACTCGTTGTCGACATGCCCATCGTATGGCACTTTCCAGCCAGAGACAGGGGGCGACCTGCTCTCAACTGCTGTCTCACAGTGCGCCCAAACCATCTCGGATCCGACTTTGGGGGCGAACCACCAGCCTTGGAAGGAGGGGTCATCCCTCCCGTCCCAGTAGAAAATGAGTACTGCGATCTCGTCACCATCCTCTCGAACCTTTCTGTAGACCGGCTTCCCGTGGTGCCACTCACTTCTGGTGTAGGTTCCCTTAATGATTCGACTGGCTGTGGTACTCGAACAACCAGAAACACGAACGACTGGTGGAACGTCAGCAGTTTGAGCGTCGTCTTGCAGGCTGATTGGAGTGGCTGCCAGCTTGCGTTTCGGCTGGCGCCAGGCAGGCGATCCCGACTTGAAAACAACTGGCTGCGCACGAGCAGTCTGAGTAAGATCTACTGTGGGTGCGCCAGACGTTGGGACAACTGGCTGAACATCAGCTTGAGTAAGATCTACTCTGGGTTGTAGGCTAACTTGACCGCCGACTGGCTTACATGTTTGCTGGCACGAGGAATGCTGAAACTGTAAGTGCGAATACAATGTTCCTGCGTTGAGGAGCCGGTCACACAGTTTGCACTTGAACGGGTTGCTCTTCTGCCTATGGCAGTTATCATCATCGTTGATTTCGACGCCCAGTCTATTTGCCAACTCCTCGCATTTGCTGCTCAACGCGTGCTGACAGCCTGGCTTCACATATCGACCCCACACCTTCCAGCAACGTTCACAATAGATTTTCGTCGCATTTGAACTGCTCGCGTTCAACTGCTGTCGAAGCCAGCTACTCATGGGTTGCCAAAGCTTCAGAACAGTACACCATTCCTCTGTTGCATCTTTGATCCAGAACCACCATCCATCGTCCCACAGGGCCGCAGAGCCAGTCTTCGTGCCGGCACCGCATCTGCAGCAACAGGGATCAGAGCCCATGGTAGATTGACAGCGGAACGGTCGATGAAGGCGAGCAAGTTGCTTTGTTGTCTCTGTCTGTGGTGCAAGATCTCCGCAGGGTGAGTGGAAGGTTGGGACGTTGATGTCGCTGAAAGTACCCGAACCCGTAGTCACAAACACCAGAACACAAGACCTGAAGCCTATAAGTGTGCAGTGAAACGTGGCCTTCAGGGAGCCGAAAAAATGAGACCGATCCGATTCAGAAGCGGGACGAAGGCAGTCCTGAATTTTCAAGGCCACATGACGACCGAGACCTTGCCTGCATCGGACCTCGGAGCTCGAAGCAAACATACAGCCGTGGAGACCTATACCTAAACGGTCCCGATCCTCAGGCACCCTTCGACACTGAATCCCTAGACCCTAAACCCTAAACCCTGAACTCTAAAAACTAGACCCTAAACCCTAAACCCTAAACCCTGAACTCTAAACAAGATCCTTAAGGAAGCCCTCGAAAGCCTTCCTTTGCAGGCCTCCTGAGAGGTGATCAGAGAGACGGTCGCCGACCAGATCGCCTCACTCCACCACCAGCCTTCTGCGGCCTGGGAGGAGGGACAAAGGCGGTTTAGGGTTTAGGGTTTAGGGTTTAGGGGGAGGAGGGACAAAGGCAGTTTAGGGTTTAGGGTTTAGGGGGAGGAGGGACAAAGGCGGTTCTGTACGGCGTATAGGGTTCTGGGGGCCTTTATCAGGGCTTTTGGGGGTGAGGGGACGAGCATTCAAGACTTAAAGATTCAAGGTTTGGGGATTGTAGTTTACCAGGGATCACAGAAACAATATGTGCCGACTTTTATGGCTCCCGCTGATCCCAACTCAAGTACTAGTACTTGCCACCAAGCTTTTGACTAATCGTGAACACTGTTCGGTCATAAGTTTTACAAGGTTAGGGGTTGAGAAAGTAGGATTGAGTCAGTCGGATACTTTTCCGCCTGTTCTTACGAGTATTGTAGGGCCTTAATAATTTCAATAGAGTTTTGGGGTCCATTATACCATAACTATAATAAGGAACCCCCCAAAGTAGTATGGGTAGGCCCCTATATTACCGCCAAAGCACCTCCAAGTCGGTTGGTTGGCACTGAGGATCGGGTTTTTACGAGGCGAGATGAAGCCGATAGAAAGTCTCGAGCCTGCCATGCGTGGCAGAAGCAAGCTGTAATATAGGCGCCCTGATAATTAGAATACGGTTTGGGGGGCCCATTATACGATAACTAGAAGAAGGAACCTCCCAACATAGTATAGGTAGCTATTTAGGCACCTACATTAGACATAATGTAAAGCTAGTTCATGGTCAAAGTCTTCACTGCGCCTAGACTTGGTGCATTGCCAGCCCGACGATCATCCGGCGTAAAGTCGGGGCCTTAATAATCAGAATAGGGTTTTGGAGTATATGATACTATACTTATCATAAGCAACCCCCCAAAATACTGTACTATAATGATAGTAGGGAACCCCCCAAATACTATACTATAATTACAACGAGGAAGCCCCCCAAAATAGTATTGGTAGTATAATTAGGAACCCTATATTGGAACTTCGAGTGCAGCCCAGGAGCTCCCCCACAAAGTCAAACCCAACAGGCTGTGGTTCGTGCAATGCTGGTCTAGGCCCTACCGTGAATCTAGGGTTTAGGGTTTTGTTTTTTTAAGTGTAGTGGCCCCTTTTAGGGTTTTAGGGTTTAGGGTTTAGGGGTGAAAGAGGCCAGCCCAAAAGAGAATCTAGGGCCTCTAGGGTTTAGGGTTTTGGGGTTTAAGAATACTACAGGTAATTATAACACTGTCCCCTACCTTGAGACTCCACTTTCGAAGTCCAAGGCGTTGCCAGAAACCCTCCGCCCTCACACCCCACCCAGGTCTCTGAGACTCTGGGCATCGCTGTAATCTGTGGCGATCTCTGGGCGTGGCCTCCAGGAGGCTTCGGTGACTTAGGGGGCTTCGGGCTCCTCTCTCAAGTGAAGCAGGGCTTAGGGTTTAGGGTTTAGGGCTCCTAGCCTTCCGCTGTTTTGAGGTTGAAGGTTCAGGGGTGTAGTTTCGGAGCTGAGAGAATGTGTAGGAAGCTGTCCAAACCACCCTGGTTGTCGTCACCATACCAGGCGGAAGCTTACATGGAATGGGCCCGTCTTGCTGATTCACAGAAAGCAGGGCCTTTTAAGGGAAGGGAATCCCACATGCTCATGTAATTTCAGGGCCGTGTGGAAACTCCCGAAGTCGCCCCTCCCTGCAAGTCTGCCCTACTGTGCTCTCGTGGATCGTGGAGGTTTGTAAGCGTTGTGAGCCTCAAACTCATCCTCCGAGGGTTTAGGTTCTCATTCACTCTCTGCACCTCATGTTCACAAACATAAAGCTGCCCGTCAATCCTAAAAGCTGCAAGCTCCATACAGCCAATAGCAGGCGAGCCCTTCGCCCCAAAGTGAAAGCCTGAACCTTACACCCAGCCCTAGGCCTAAAGCTTGACTCGTCTTTGAAGACCTTCCCAAAGGCTCCATGTACCTTTATAGTAGATACTCAAGCCCGAAAGGGCCTACATAGGGACCCTTTAAGGCTTAAGTAACTACTATAAAGGTACATGGAGCCTTTGACCCTGTGTTCTCGGGCGGTCCTGAGCCAACTCTCGAGATCCACGTCGTCCGCCTCCTCGGAGCCTGCATTTACAAGGGGTGCAGGATTTGCAGATGCTCAGGCCGGGGGTTGGGGGACAATATAGGGGCCTTGATAACTAGAATAGGGTTTGGGGTATATGAAACGGTAATTTTAACAAGGAGCGCCCAAAATCCTATTCTACTTATTAAGGCCTCTACTTTGCGCTCTGGGCATCCGAGAGGCCGTGGGGTTCAGGGGCTGTCGGATTCGGCAAGACGCCCTAAACCCTAAACCCTAAGCCCTAAGCCCTGAAACCCCAAAAATTGCACGTGGCTTGGGGATTGGTTGCAGTTGGTCCCAAAGGCCCCCGAAACCCGAAAGCCCTTAAACCGCAGATTATCGCCTCCGAAGTTCAAAAACGTCCCAAAACCGTGAACCTGAAACCCCAATGTAGGGGCCTTAATGATCAGAATAGGGTTTCGGGGCCCACTATTACTACTGTGAATCGCGGCATGTTGTGCTGACCATTATGTGTGCTGACGCTGTTAAGGCTTGTAAAGCAAAAGTGAGTGCCCTGTAATTTTACGAGGGTTATGAGCCCAACGCTCACGTAATTCCTTCTGTGTTCATGGCGACCTCGGCGGACAGTGCGGAGGGAGAGGGGCCAAGGACTTTGGATGAGGCCCTGCAGGAAGGTTCTGGAGAGGAGTCCAGACGTCATCTTCAAGAAGTCCGAGTCGACGAGCAGGTGCAGGACCCTCTGTATGAAGCGAGCCGGTCAGAGACTGTTTTGGTCGAGAGACCAGTTGCTGAGCACGGAAGCCAGGGAAATCATGTGGAGTCTCCTGTGTTCCAGCGAGATTCCACCTCTGATGGGCAGCCAGCACTGGTTCCTCCGACAGAGCAGCAAAGTTTGGGGGCGTGCGATAATGGCGCAGCTACGGCCCGGACGAGATCCATGGAGCGTCGTGAAGAAGATGTTGGCCAGATCTCGCGGTCTCTGAACTTTATGACTGGTTTGCTGAGCACCCTTGTGGGAAGAGTGGACAGAATGGAGCAATGGCAGTCTGCCAGTGGTTCGGTGGGTGGCCAGGTTCCGATGAGTACCGAGGAAGGATCGCAACAGCCCACTCCATCGGCTATGACTCCGGCGACTGCAACTTCAAGGCCGACTGGTGCGTTGGGAACTGAAGACATGGGTCGGCTGCAGCGGCAGTTGAATCAGATGTCTTTGGGGCAAAGTGGAATCGAGCCAGAGTTTGAGCGACCCTTGGCGTCACTGGAAAAGGTCATGGCTGGGACCTTCAGCAGTGATGACAGCGAGACGGCTCGTCGTAGGGCGGCTGAGGTGGAGCGCGGGATCCCAGGACGCCTCTTGGGACCGCTGGCGGAGACGAATTGGCCCGCGCTTCTGTATGGAGATCCAATGGCTTCTTCTTCGATGCCGGAGTCTCAAAGTATGCCACCGCTTCAGCAGGCTATGGAGTCTCAAAGAATGCCGTCGCTTCAACAGGCTATGGAGTCTCAAAGAATGTCTTCGCTTCAACAGGCTATGGAGTCCCAGCGTATGCCTTCGCTTCAACAGGCTATGGAGTCTCAAAGAATGTCCACGCTTCAGCAGGCTATGGAGTCTCAAAGAATGCCTTCGTTTCAACAGGCTATGGAGCTTCAGAGAATGTCCTCGCTTCAACAGGCTATGGAGTCCCAGAGAATGCCGATGCTTCAGCCAGTGGGTGGGTCTACAACAAGTCGACAGCCGAGCGCCTTGGAGGATGCTACCTTAGGTCAGTTCAAGCCAGCCTCCAGGATCCCGGAGCTGAACTCAGAGCGAGAGGACCCACCTGGTCTTAGCAGGGGAAAGGGTGTCGGGGATGTTGGCTTAGAGGAGCGATCTGTGACTATGCCGGCGAGTACGGTGTCCCCTTCTAAGGTCCTGAGGCCTAACGATGTGCCTGCAGTTTCTGAGGCGAGACATGGTTGGCCGAGCTCTTCGTATGCGGTTACGACTTCAATGGCCGCAGAAAGGCATCATGAGCCTTTGCAGGGATCGCCCGTTTCAGTGGCAGAGCTTTGTCCTCCAGTGGAAGGGGGTGTGAGCAGTGGTGGGTTGGTGATGAATGCGCCACCCAATGGTTTGGTTATGGTGGATGGTGTCTGGAGGGAGTATCAGATGGTTCAAGGGCAGATGGTGGCGCAGCCTCTGTTCAGTGGCAGCGGTGGAGCTGGTTTCTCAACCTTGAATCGTGGTGACAATGGGAGTGCAGCTCCTACTGGAGGAGTACCACCTCCCCCTCCAAATCCGCCGACTACGCCTAAGGCTTCGGGATCAAGCTGGAATCTGAATGTCACGCCAGGGGGGACTCCTGTCCCTCCACCTCCTCCTACGACGCCTCTGACTACATCAACTACCACAAGTGCAAGCTTCAGTGAGGAGGTCGAGGAGCCATCAAAGTTGGTGACTAAGCTCCCCGCACTCCAGTCAGCGAAGGGTGGTGACGCAGCAGTGGTGGCGGGGGACTGGTTGGCCCAGCTGGAACCAAGTATGAGCTCTTTGTCCCCGACGGCGACGAGGTGGTGCATGGTCTGCTTTGATGGAGAGAGTCAAGGACCTGTACAGTCTTTGGCTTGAGAGCGCTCCGGTGGCACGTTTGACGATACGTCAGCAAGTTCTCTCAAGAAGACCCCCTCCGGATCGTCACCACAGAGTGGAGCAGCGAGCGGCGATGTTGTTACTGGACGCGCTACCCGAGAAGCTTCGTCACGCGGCCATCAGTGCTCGTGCTGTGACGGCGGAGTCTATGGTGTTCATGGTGCACTGCGCTTACCAACCTGGAGGAGCGGGCTACAGTTTCTCACGGTGCCGGAAACGGGCAATGGCTTGGAGAACACCTTGAACTTGGCGCGGAAATGGATCAGGCTTTTTCGGAGAGGCCGCGAGTTACAGGTGGTGCTGCCAGATCCAAGCTTGTTGTGCCGTGGCCTGGACAAGTTGGTGAGTGCTACGTTTTCCGGGGCGGGCAACAAGCATCCATCTGCCTCGTTCAGGATCGCCTCCTTCAAGTTGGATCGTCAGTTAGAGTACCGTGCCACGGCCGTGGACATTGAGGACTACGCCTACTTGATCCTCGGCGAGCTGGAAGCAGCTCAGTTGGCACAGCCGCTTCCGGCGCAGCCCAAAGTAGCTCGGATGGATGATCAAGCCAATGCTGGCGCGGACGGCGGCGACAAAGGCAAGGGCAAGGCAAAGGGCAAGAAGCCAATGCTGGGGCTGGCAGGACGGCACGGACTGCCGTTATGGGGCGAACTGTATGTTCTTGCATTCGCCCTTGGGTCCCGGACGCTGTTGGGAATGTGGCTCTGAGTCCCACTTGAAGCCACAGTGCCCGTTGCTCGGGCAAGGGGGGAAGGCTTCTGGCGGTGGAGGAAAAGCGGGTGAACGCAGCCCAGTTCTGGAGGAGCCGCAAGCAATGGTAGTGGAGGGCAAAGTGGTGGTGCCCAAAAGTCTTCTTCGACTTCGGCGGCTACGGCTGGAACGGCTGGAGGGGGCGAGGACAAGCCACCAAAGAAGAATCGTCGAAAGGGAGGAGGAAAGGACCGTCAGAAAGAGGCGGTGAGAAAGACGGAGGAGGAACCTCCTGTTGAGGACCCGGTCCGCGCTACGGCTCCTACAGTGGGCCCTGAGGACACCTCGGCCAGGACGGAGTTCTTCGAGGAGGCGACCAAAGCTTTGAAGTCGTTGAGGCTGGCCAAGATGACGATGAAGTCGCTTCAGAGCTCTTCGGGCGGCGGCGGGAGAGCTCTAGTGGACTCTGGGGCCACCACGTCTATGAGAACGGCTCGTGGAAATGAGGCGCAAGGGCTTCCTTTGCGGACGGTGCTGTTGGCCGAGGGCGAGACCACGTTCTACCAGTTGTAGGGAGGAACACTGCTCACCACCAAGGAGACCGCCCCGATCATCGCGATGAACGACCTCATGGAAGTGGGCTGTCGTGTGACGTGGCGCAGCAGCGAAGGCTGTTCTGTGGTGCATCCCGTCAAGGGCGACCTTGGCGTGCGTATTGTTCATGGATGTCCTGAAGTGGACGAGGCAACGGGTCTGGACTTGATTGCCGAGGCGGAAGCGATCAAGTTGCGGAGACGAGAGGCCGAGTTGGCTGTCAATCGTCTTGTTGAAGGCTGCGAGCGTACCAGACTGGATGCTCGAAAGCTGGACCGGGAGCTGGGTGTCAAGGCTGCAAAGGAGCTCTACAATGGTGTGGGGTTGTCTTGGGCCTGGCTTCATCGGACTTTCCCGGAGGCTCCGTCGTGGTTGGTGTCGGCTGTCCCGGTAGTCGCCGGAACAGATGGGAACCGCCATGAGAGAAAGAAGTGGAGGAAGGCATCGGCGGTGGCAGTTCACTTGTTCTGTGGGCGAGATCGAGCTACGTGGAAGTCTAGCGCGGAGGTGGCCCATGTGGTGACGGTGGACCAGGCCGAGGATGTGATGGCGGATGCGACCTATGCGGCTTTGTTGGACCTCGCGCTCACAGGCAAGATCAAGACAGTGTTTGGAGGCCCTCCCTGTAGGACGTTTTCGGCGCTTCGTAATGTTCCAGTGAGTACTGGGGAAGGACCTCGTCCTCTTCGTGATCGTGAGGGCAGCGGAAGATGGGGCCGCGAAGGACTTTGTGACTGGGAGACCTGGAGGGTGCGCCAGGACACGATCATGATCTTTCGGATGCTGTTTCTTTGGATGGCGGCTGCCGCGGTAGCTAGAGCCAATGGAGATCGGGACCCGGACTTCATCCTGGAGCATCCTGAAGATCCTCGTGAGTTCCTTAAGGGGGAAAACATGGCGTCGCTATGGGCCTTCCCGGAGATTCAGTTCCTGAAGGATGAGATGAAGTGGTTTTGGTGGGGGTTTGATCAAGGGCCATTGGGGCATCCTCGTCGGAAGCCTACGCGGATCCTCGCGTCCATGACTTGCCCGCGGGAGCTGTGGAAGGTTCGAGGGCCATCGTCGGTGACCGAGGACGAGCGAGATCATGATGGCGATGGTTTTCGTTCGGCTACCTGGGCGGCATGGGCTCCGGGCCTGAAGCAAGCAGTCAAGCGTGTGGTGGAAGAGAGTTTGGCGGGCTCCACGTTGGAGAAAGTAATGAAGCTTGATCAGGCCTTCCTGGATCATCTTCGCCGAGACCACACTCCTTTTCGGCGTGACTGCAAAGCTTGCTTGGCCGGCTCTTTTCGTGGCCATGCTCATCGGCGGATTGTGGCCCCCGAAGCTTGGTGCCTGAGTTTGGATGTGATTGGACCTACTCGGCAAGGAGTGGATGAGTATTTGAAGAAGATCCGCTATGCTTTGATTGGCACCTTGGTGGTTCCTGACATGTTGGGAAAGCTTCTTCAGCCTCCCGACGATGGAGCAGACGAGGGAGGTGGCGTTGGGCCTCTAGATGATGATGATCCCATCTGTGAGGAAGGACCAGCTGAGGATGGAGACGATGAGGCCCCTGCGGTGGAAGAGGAGCGAAGTCGTCGCGAACTGGAGCGGTGGAAGGCTCGGGTGGAGAAAGACAAGCTCGACGGCGTGTCCTGTGTGGAGGTTCCCTTTGTGGTGATCATGGGTTCTAAGACCTCAGCCGAGGTGCTGGCCGCTACGAAGGACATTCTGGTCCAAGTGAAGAAGCTCGGACTGGTGGCGCAGCGTATACACTCTGACCGAGGCCGTGAGTTCATCAACAAGGGTTTTCGAGCTCTATGTCGGGATCGTGGTATTATGCGGACTACCACTCCGGGCGATGACTGATGACTACCGAGCTAACGGCCGAGTGGAAGCACTGGTGGGACGGGCAAAGAATGCGGTTCGGACCTATTTGTCGGCGTCGGGGCTGGGAGCGGACATGTGGGGTTTTGCGATGCGTCACTATGTGTCACGGATTCAGTATCAGGTGGCGACTCAGCTAGGAGGACGTCTTCCTCGATTACCTCCTTTTGGAACCAAGGTGTTTGTGAAGCAGCGATCCTGGAAGCTCAAGAAGGAGGAGTTCGTCGAGAAGGTGGTGGCTGCAAAGATATTGTGTCCTTCTATGGATGTTGCTAGAGGCTTCCTAGTTCGCACGGAAGAAGGCAGCTATCTGACCACCATGGCGGCGGTTGAGAACGTCAAGGAAACTTCTGGGGAGTTTGTGGTGGATGCTCCTCCTGTGCGTGCGGACGAATCTGGGGTCCGGAGGAGGCTGCGGGGGAAAGTGGCCATTGCCAAGGCAGAGCTTGCTGTGGATGAGCAGGCCTTGAGGTGCGAGCAGTTGGAGGACGAGCATCTCATTCAGGATGAGGAGCTGGCGGCGCTCTTCCTAGAGGCCGGGGACTACTCTATGTCAGCAGTGGAGGAGCTCCTTGAGAGTTTGTGGCTTAAGGAGCACTTGGTTCCCGGTCGTCGCCCGGAGGTCTTTGATGGGGCTCCTCAAGTCTCTGTTCATGTGTTGGGAATGTTTCGTCATGGTGGCGTGGTTGGAGCAACTACGTTGGCGCGGACTCGCCCCTTCCTGACCAGGTTTTTGGTGGCGGCAGTAAAGGAGCACAGTGGCCCTGATACTACCTTCACTACCCGACCCCTCAACTTCAACACGCCCATGCAGTGCCACAAGGATGGGAACAACAAGGCCGGCGAGACGGCTACGTTGATTGGCTTCGGGAACTACGTGGGTGGGGCACTTTGGTGCCACACTCCAGTGAGTGATGTGAGGGAAAGCATGAGCTGGCACAAGGTCAATGGCAAATGGCTGCCAGGCCATCGCTACGCGACCTACCACAAGGCGGTAGTTTTCGATCCATGCCAGCTTCACCAACCACTACCATGGCAAGGCAACCGCATTACCATGACAGCTTACACGGTCGGCTGCCCAGACAATTGCAACCAACCGCATCGGGACTTACTGCAAGAGCTTGGTTTTCCACTGCCACCCCCCGGAGTTCCGGCTTTTTCGTCAGAAGGAGGAGGGATCGGTGGCGAATGTGGAAAAGGAGAAGGAGATCATGACGCGGTGTGTTGTATGTCTGGATGTCAGGGACCGGGGGAGAACCTGAACTCGGAATCTCGTGATGGTGTTGCTGGAGGGGGTCCTTTTTCAAATGGATGTCAGGGACCGGGGGAGAACCTGAAGTCGGAATCTCGTGATGGTGTTGCTGGTGGGGGTCACTGCAAATGCAAAGGATGGGAGGTAGATCCCTCGCTATGTCTTTGTCGTCTACCTGGTGAAGAGACTGGTGGTGGTGCTGCTCAGTTCTACATTGGGGATGACGAGAACGAGGAGTGTTCAGAAGACCCATGGTTTCAGGAGTCGTGGGGTGCGTTTGGTCCTCCAATGGTTGCTACGTTGAAGCCGGCGTCGTCCGAGGCTGAGGTGTCTTATGAGATTGTGGCTTCGGAGGCCCCTTTGGAGGTAGGTTGGGATCTCTTCGAGGGCTACTTGGATGAGGTTCGATGTCTTCTGGTGGAGGAAGAGAACTGGGAGCGAGCCCTTGCGGAGGATCAGGATCATGGCAGCCTCGCGGCTTGTCAAGTGAAGCGCTGGAATGCCAGCAGGGAGGATTTGGAGTCCGAGATGGAGCTCTGGCAAAAGTATGAAGGCTCGGAGGAGGACAAAGTGTGTGTGGCTGAGCTTGTTGAGGGCGGCGACGAGGCACCGCTGCATACGAAGACCATTCCCAACGAGGTGGTGAGGAAAGAGTTGGATCGATGGGTGCCCAGCATGCTGTCCGAGTACGAGAGCTTGATCCGGGAGAATGAAGCAGTGGAGCCCTTCCCGGAGGAGAAGCTGGAGCAGTGGAAGCAGGAAGGCAAGGACTTTGACCTAGTGCCCGGGAAGACAGTGCACACTGTCAAGGCGTTCATGGGCCGGCTCAAGACTCGGGCCGTCATCTGCGGGAACTTCCTGGGTCAGAGTTTCTCGAAGGATCAGAAGTACGCGGCCGGGGCGGATGGGGTTCTTACCAGGATCCTTTTGCGTATGGTGGCGCTGATGGCATGGAGTGTGTGCGTAATGGACGTGCGCACAGCCTTCCTACTGGCTCCACTTCTGTTTCAAGAGGATCGCCCTGATGGGTGGTGTGTGTCAGGAAACCATTTGGCGCGTGAAGCGCGCGCTTTATGGAATGGTTACCTCGCCTCGCTCCTGGGAGGTGTACCGCAACAAGACCATGGCCCAGATGAAAGGAGCCACTTCGGAAGGAGAGGTTCGGTTTGTGCCCTCGGAGATCGATGGGAGTTTGTGGTACATTCAAGTCGGCGGCCGTCGAGCGGGAGCTATTTTGTGCTATGTCGACGACCTCTTGATTGCCGGCGAGCCGGAGGTGGCCAAGGAAGCAGCTCGTGTCATCGCGAGCACCTGGAAGTGCACCGAGCCGCAGTGGGACAATGTGGCTTTCAATGGGTTTGAGATTTCCTGCTCCAAGCAAGGGCTCACGCTTCGCCAGGACAGCTACACCAAGGACCTCCTGGCCAGGTACACAAGGACCTGGAAGGCTACGAGGAGGTCCCGGCGCCGACGGTGTTGACCTCGGAGGACTTTGACCTAATTGAAGAGGAAAGTGCCGCGGACTTTGTCAGGACCGCTCAGACAATGGCGGGTGAGCTACAGTGGTTGGCTGGGCGCTGCAGGCCGGAGATCCTGTACGCGGTGAATCTGTTGTCGCAGGCCATCAGCAAACGACCGAAGGAGGCGGTCTACCGAGGGGGGCACTTGATCAAGTACCTCAAGCGATATCCTGAAGGAGGAATCTTCTATGCCTCCAAGCCCTACCTCACTCCCGATGCTCAGGTGTCCTCTCCGGTTGATTGAAGGCTTTTGCGATGCCAGTTTTGCTCAAACTCAGGTCGAAGCCAACAGGCAATCATGGTGTTCGTCCTGGGTGGCTTGGTGGCTTGGACAAGCAGCCGGCAGGCCTTCGTCACCATGTCTACAGCAGAAAGTGAACTGGTGGCGATTTGTGAGCTTACTACCTGTGTGAAATCCGTGGAGCAGCTGGTGGCCGAGATCATGCTTTCTTCGAAGGACCGTGCCTCTGAAGTGATCAAGGCTATCTGTGTGCTGCAGGCAGCTGGCGCACAAGGCACTTGAGGATCAGGGGAAACATGATCCGAGAACTCCTCGAGCTACCAGATTGGATGGCGTTTCATGTTGATGGTCGCATCATGCTCGCCGACCTGGGAACCAAATCCCTGCCCGCAGATCGTTTTGGTTTCCTTGTTGACAGAATGAGGGTCACAAGGAAGCGCTACAGCCCAGGTGCCAACACCGTCAATGCGACACAGGCCAAGAAGTTGATCGTTTTGTTGTGCTTGGCTTCTGTGGTGGAGCGAGGGGAGGCAGCCGAGATCGAGACGCAGGAGCCCTTCGATTACATGTTCCTCGGTGTGTGCATGGTTGCGGTCATTGCAATTTGGGAGTCCTTCAAAGCGGTTCTCGGCTACATCAAGCAGTGCTGCAGAAGTACGGGAGTGAGTCGGGGGGTAGAGGAGCATGATAGGTCGATCCGCCCTGGGGCGGTGGATCCCGTCAGCTCAGACTCACTTCGCGACTCCTCTTTGGAAACTGCGGGGCTGCGCGTGAGGACGAGTCGACTCACCGGGGAGAGGAGGCCTCCAACACCTCCGATTCCGGAACCTCTACATGATGACTGGTTCCCCACCACAACGAACGACTTCGTGATGCCCAGTGGAAAGCGCGACTACTGGGAGATCGATGAACGCCGTGGTGTAGCAATCCGCTACCATCCCACGGCAAGGCTAAATCTGTTCGTTCCAGGACAAGCGGCCGGAGGTCCGCCGCTGAACAGGTTTACCGGTGAACGGCGAACCCTTGGACGCTTGAGTTCGGGCCAAGTATTGGTCCATGTTGATGATTTCACGCGACTTAGCAAGCCAGCACAATTGTTGGCCAACAAAGAGTGGAGAGGACGCACTGAGTTGCGTCTCAAGAAGACGTGATGAACATCTTTTGTTGCTGAAAGAAGCCTTGAGTCTACATGAAGCCCATGCGGCTTCATTGAGCAGTGGAGCTGCTCGTGTCTTTTCTGGTGTGCCCGATTGCTCCAGTACAGCTTGACTGCAAGTCAAAGGGGGAGTGTGAATCGCGGCATGTTGTGCTGACCATTACGTGTGCTGACGCTGTTAAGGCTTGTA
>CAJNDV010022514.1:48981-62946 GCA_905221635.1 Symbiodinium sp. CCMP2456
CCCCCCCCCAACAAAAAAAAAATGTAGGTAAGTTTCGACCCCCTCCCTGTACCCAAAACCCTAAACCCAAACTCCTGAACCCCTAACCCCTAAACCCTAAACCCAAACTCCTAAACCCTTAACCCCTAAACCCTAAAACCCCTTGTACCTCAACCATCAAACCCTAAACCCAAACTCCTAAACCCCTAACCCCTAAACCCTAAAACCCCCTGACCTCAAACATCAAACCCTGTAGTACTAAACCCTAAACCCTAACCCCTAAAACCCCTAAACCCTAAAACCCCCTGTACCTGAACCATCAAACCTTAAGCTATACTGAACTTAGACCCCTAGCAAAATTATAATTTTAGCTGCTTCTTGGGGTTTATAGTAGCCAAAGATTAAAAAAAAATATTTCTAAGTACCCCTAAGTAAGCCCCAGACTCAGCGCCGGACCTAGCTCCACATCTTCGAGTCTCGGTCCCTTTCAGGGTTTCTGGCTTTGGCTTTGGGTTTAGGGTTTAGGGTTTAGGGTTTAGGGTTTAGGGTTTAGAGTTTAGAGTTTAGAGTTGAGGGTTTAGGGTTCAGGGTTTAGTGGCTTTGAGCTGAATGCAGGGGCCGTAATCATTAGAAGAGGGTTTGGGGGGGGTGCATTATACTATAACTAATAATTAGAATAGGGTTTTGGGGGGTCCATTATACTATAAATATAGTAAGGAACCCCCCCCAAAAAAAAAATAGTATTGGTAATGTTTAGGCCCCTATGATATAGGGTGAAAGGCTTTCGGGCTTGCAAAGGGTTAGGGTTTAGGGTTTATAGGGTTGGGCAACGATCAGGTTATACCCCAAACCCTGAACCCTAAACATGCGTTCCATGGGCCCGGAGCCTGTCATGCATTAAGCGTGAGGGGTTGATGTTTTTTAGGGTCTAGGAGTCGCAGTGGAGTGTTTGAGGCACTTTGGGTTTTGGGGTGGGGGTAGTAATTAGAATAGGGTGTGAGGGTATATTATACTATAATTATAATGAGGAGCCCCCCAAAAAGTATAATAGGTGATTATCAAGGCCCTTTTTTTACCTGAAGCTAGACTTCTTCTGTGAAGGACTTTGCAGGGAACGTGCACTTTGGTAGAATTCCAAATCTCGCTGTTTGGTCTGTTTAGCGCTGGGGGCTGAGCCGTTGCATGTGGGGCTGAGTTTGGAAATCTGCTGTGACGGTTAAGGTTTAGGGTTCAGGGTTCAGGGTTTAGGGCTTAGGGCCCCTTTACGCCCCTTTAGGTCACAGACGATGCCTCCTCCACTGCTGCCGCGGCAACGGCAGAGCCTGGGAGGCAAGGAAACCTTAAACCTCAGAGTGTAAAGGGTTCGTCCCGAAGTTGATGGCTTCAGGGGTAGAGCGTGATGACGCTCTCAAACTCATGTTCATGGCAGAGGGACTGTTAGATGGATGTCATATGCTTTTGTGTTTGTTCTGGGGTGGAACAGTGTCTTCGGTTCAGTCCTGCTAGATCTTCTGCAACTAGACGAAGCTTTCAACTCGCCTCCCTACTCGGGCAACACCTCCACATTTGTGTCTTGGCGAACCCTCACATGCCATCCGCTTCTTCTCGCCGTGCCTCATGCTGTCGGAAACAAGAGGCCGCCTCTTCCAACCCCTCTGCCATCTCCAGAACCGTCTGCTTCACCCGCCCCAAATCCTCGACATCCCATATCCAAGGCCTGTGATTGGTCGTGATGTCTGGACCGAAGAGGAACAGCAGAGCAGACAGCACCGGCGCAGAATCAAAAGGTACTGCCTGTGCTGCCTCAAGGGCCTGCAAGCTCAGCTTCCCAAACTTTCGAATTTGTTCAGCCACGGAAGCATTCACATTCTGGTGGACTGCACGCCCTGTCCAGTTCGCTGGAAAGTTTGTGGGGGATTGGCAATGGTGGCAGACATGTTTCAGTGCACTGGCGAGGTACTGCGCAAGACTGCCAGTCCTAGGTGACTGCCACGACGCAAGCATCAGCTCAATGTGAAGTCCCTTAAGGCCAAGGCCACTGGATTCTTGCTGCATCTTCTTCATGTGTTCCAGTTGTTGTCTGCAGGACGAACTGTTCCAGGTCAAGTCGCTTACGGCCCGTGCAGCGCAACCTCGGCATGCCCTCCACATTTGCCCCCATTGCACATCTGAGCTTCTTTCTGCTGCTTTAAGTCGCCGGTTCCACAGCTTCACAAGTGCGACAACCGCCCTGCGACTCAAGGAGACGCTGGCCCAGTCTTGCAGTTGCCTGTGCAGCTGGGAAGGATTGTTGAGCAATGGGGCAGTTTCCTTGCTATCCCAGAGGCGGATGTAACCCGCATTGAGCTTCACTGCGGGAATTATGTCCAGATTGCACTGACCCGTCCAGACTTCGAAGCCATACCGCCCTCTTGTTATGTTGCCAGCAGCATAGTGTTGACTGACGAAAGCCTCGAGTAGTCCTTCCAAATTCCTCATGGAGCTCTCGTTTCCGCACTGGAAGCCCCATGAGTCATTCATCAGCAGTACCAGGTCCGCATCGCTGGCGATTCTTCGACCCAACATATCATCCTGTAAATGCGCACTCGTGCCCCGCTGCGACGATCCGTGCAAGGATATGCAGGCTGCAGGCATACCCGAATTCCGTAGAAACTCTGATAGCCTCTTTTGGATGTCTGCGGCCTTTTTGCGGATTATCACGCGGCAGCCGTCCGCCGTCCAAACAAGCTTCCACAAACCATGCTCCAGGTCCTTTGCAGGAGAAGCAAGCTCTTCTGCAAAATTCACTCTCATGCTGTCGATATGGTTGTCTGGATCGAAGACCGTTCCTGCCTTTACCAGCTCTGCAAGGCGGCGATAGTTCTGGATTCGGCTGTAGAACGGTGGGCCACATGAGCAGCCTTCCGACACTCTCCAAACGCCTGGCGAATTGAGCACAAAGCCACCAAGGAAGGCAAGGAAGAATGAAGGCTGGCGTTGACTCCGACGTTTCGAAGATGGCGTCGATCCCATGGTCGCCATGGCTGGGAACCCCTGAAGGAAAGGCCGTAATATGTCTTAGCATCGAGAGTGGAGGAACCTACTTGGGCAACCTCTGGCTCTACATTACCCAGAACTACTCCGAGGTTCCCACGAGGGTCGTTGGTCACAGCACACCGCCACGACAGCTAGTCCGTAGCTCATGAGCCCGAGCCACCACGCACGAAATACCGCTGCTTGGAACTTGCTTCCCCTAGCGGTCTCGGTGCATGCATTGTGTATAAATACATAAAGAAAGATAAATAAAAAAACATATATATATATATATATATACACACACATTGGCTACTTCGCTCTATCTGTCTTTCTCGCGATCTATGTATGTGCATATGTATGTGCATATATATATATATACATATACAGACATACGTACATAATACATACATGCATACATACAAACGGACAGACATACATACAGACATACATGCATACATACATTCATGCATACATACAGACATACATATGCATACAGACATGTTCATACAGACATACACATATGTCCTTGTGTACTGTGCACTCACATGATTCAGAATATGGATGATGCATACTGGTGCACATCGGTTCTTCTGAAATGTCTCGTTTTATTCGCTTGTGTAACCGTACCTGTTGATGCACTACTTACTAGTTTATTCGGCCCTAAACCCTAAACCCTAAACCCTAAACCAAACCGCTCTTCGTGAACACGGACCAGATGCTGCCCAAATGTCGTACCCTCAGAACGCATACCTAAGGATGGAAACACGGAGCAGCACTCACATAAGAGCCTTCACAACTAGAGTATTTAATAAGGTTGTTGCGGTATGTTATTGTATAAAAGAGTAAAAAAACCCTAGGGCATAGTATTGGTAGTTGTGTTGTCTAGGCTTCCACGGCAGTTACCAAGCCTGAAAGGACGAAACTCAAATTTCTGCAACCCTCAAACCCCAAACCTGAAAAGACCTTGACGCAGCAGAAAGAACTCAAAACCTCGACCCCAGGGTGCCATGGAGAACATTTCCGAGCCCAGAAACCGAAAGCTTCGACCCTAACACCTTTGGGTCTAGGGTTTACGGTTTAAGGGTTTAGGGTTTCAGTTTCAGGGTTTAGGGTTTAGGGTTGAGCTACAAATAGACCCACCCCTGTTGCAAGAGAAATTAACGTCCACAACGCACGTCCAAAGCCCCTGCAGGTGGTAAAAGCGAGTTACGTTCCCCCTCTTGAGGCATCCAGTCGAAGCGGAAGTCGTTGAAATGATGGCCCCTAGGATCCCCAGAGAGGACCATGCAGTCTAGAGCAAACCCAGAGAGGCAGACAGTACCGAGCACTACATGCCTAGCTTGAATACGCACCACCTGGAAGAGAATTCTGCCAACCCCCAAAACGATCCATAATCTCTGCACCCTCAACCTCCTAAACCCCATAAACCCCAAACCCCTAAACCCCTAAACCCCAAACCCTAAACCCTAAACCCTAAACCCTAAACCCCTAAACCCCTAAACCCTAAACCCCTCAACCCTCGACCCTCATGGCCTTCCTGTGGCGTCTCACCAGCCTCAAGGCAGCCGGCAACAATCATTTTAGGGTTTAAGGGTTTAGGGGTTTAGGGTTTAGGGGTTTAGGCTTAGGGGGTTTAGGGTTTAGGGTTTAGGGGTTTAGGGTTTAGGGGTTTAGGGGTTTAGGGTTTAGGGGTTAGGGGTTAGCGGTTTAGGGGTTTAGGGGTTTAGGGGTTTAGGGTTTAGGGTTTAGGGTTTAGGGTTTAGGGGTTTTGGGGTTTAGGGGTTTGGGGTTTCGGGGTTTAGGGTTTAGTAATCGTGCAATGGCAAACCTTAAACGTGTTCCTGCAAGGGAGTTGCATTGGGTTACCTCATAACGACCCACCCCAACCCCCGCGAGCACCACTGCTACCACCGCCATCATCTTCATCACCATCCGTACTACACTAAGCATGACCCGGGCCGTTTACACAACTGCGAGATCCAACACTAAAAACTTAACAATGCTGCCCCGAATACCTGCCTTTTTTTACAACCTGAAGTTTTAATCTCAAATCCGATACCTCAACCCTTAACCCCCCCCTCCGGAAAAAAAAAACAAACAAACATCAAGTCCGAGTGAGGCCTCGGTGTTGCCTTGAGCCTTCCGACGCTTCTTGGCGCCTGGGCTGCTGCTTCGGAGTTTAGGCCGTTCAGGTAGACAGCTGATCGTAGGTTTAGGGTTTAGGGTTCAGGGGTTTAGGGTTTAGGGGTGTTTAGGGTTAAATTCAGGGAACTGATTCTGACCGCTGGCTGTTTTCGACTGGACAGTATAGTGCTGCTGCTTCGACATCTTCTACGCATGGTTGCGGTCTTATCCTGACTTGTTGTTGGTCAATGTCACCTTGCCTGGGGACATTCTTCACATGGCGTCGGCGATGCTTGCCTGATCTTCTTGCCTAAACTTTGCAGACTACACCCTCTACGAAGAATCCAATAGTTCGTTGCTTGGGTTAAACCGGATCCCTTTTCTAATCATTACTTGAGGAACAGGGTTCATTCATCAGGTGTCCACATTCGTAAGCTACTAGATACTCGGACCATTTGGGATACAACTACCGAAAGCTTGCTGGTCTATTTCGGGGTCCTTTTTTACGGGTGCCGTGGTATATTTGGGACCACAACAATGACCATGTCACACTTGGATATTCACTTGGAGATTCAGGGCTAGCTATGCATGTGCTAGTTTAGGGTTTAGGGCTTAGGGTTTAGGGTTTAGGGTAATACTTGCCTCTGCGGCCTTACCTGACCCCGCTGCCTCTAGACTCTAGCTCTCGAGGGCGTTGTTCACAACCGTGGTGCAGTTTAGGCTGGTCATGGTGATCAGAAACCATTGAAAACATCGAGCCTCAACCTCAAAGCTAACCTGCTTGAGAACTGACCCCACATGACCTTAGACCCTCAACCATGAAAGCCTAAAGCCCTAAACCCCACAGGATTTAAAACCCTGTTCCCGACAAATCTAAAACCCTTAAAGCCCTGAAGCTCTAAAAGCCTAAAGCCTAAACCCTAAACCCGAAACCCTAAACCCTAAACCGTGTCAAGGAGTGTAGGGTCGGGAGTTCTCAGCCGGGCACGTCTGGTTTCGGCCTGGCATCCAGAAGGATTGATCCGGGGATAGTTTTGCTTTTTCCCAAAACTGGGGGTTCGGGTGTAGGGTTTAGGGTTTAGGGTTTAGGGTTCTTGGTTGTGCTTTTCGTCTAAGAGCCACTTTGAGTAAAATCACTGCTAGCGGGCCGTGCATCCGAATTCCGACTACCGCACCTGTAAGGGTCTGAAGGCCACCGAGGAAAGCAGAAACCAAACACGCAGCAGTATTCCACCTGATCAGGTTTAAAGTTTAAGGGGTTTAAGTGATAAGGGCTGAGGGTTTCACTGGTTATGTAACCCTCGCGACCAGACATGTGATCTCATCAGGCACCTATCAGAATGTACTAGCTACCAGTATAGCGTTTGTAAGGAACCTCGAGGAGTTACATTGAAATTACATGAAATGTATAAATTCGAGCTTCTACATTAGGGACCCCTGGAAAACCATGAAGGACTTGAAAAAACCCTAAACCCTAAACCCTAAACCCTCAACGCGGAAGGCCCGGTGCCGCCTTCGCTCCGGCACCTGCGTGACTGGAACCGGGGAGGCTTCCAGGTGGGTAGTTGTCTAAGATAGAACCCCGTTTATGCCCCCAAACCCTAAACCCTACACTTTTCTGAGGCAAGGGGGGGCCCTCATTTAGATAACTACTTAAGTGGCTTCCGATTTCGGACTCTTTCGGAGGAAAGCAGCACCCTATGCCCCGAAACCCTCCACCCCAAACACTAAACCCTCACCTAGGTTCCTGAGTGACCCCTTAATAATAAGGGTGCCTTTTTTTTCCTATTACTCAGTTTTAACAAGGGAGCCATGCAATAAAAAGGGCAAAAGGGTACTACTCAGGAGCCTAGTCACCACTGATAGCTCCCAAAGCAACAACAGCAGAAGTGAGCATGTTTGGGCTCCGAAGTTTAGGGTTTAGGGTTTAGGGTCTAGAGTTTAGGGTTCAGAGGTCATGGTCATGGCTACACGGAGACAGGGAAGCTTTCAATGCTCAAATCCCCAAGCCTTAAACTGTCAATATAGGGGCCTTCATAACTAGAATAGCGTTTTGGGGTATACTATACTACAATTAGAAGAAGGAACCCCCCGAAAAATGTACAGGTAATTATTCTGGCCCCTGTAGTTAAACCCCCAAGACCCCGGAAGCAAGATCCAACGCTTCCTCCCCCCTCCGCCCCCCCTCCAAAAAAAAAAACCTCAAAACCCGTCTAAACACCCCTGTAATGTAGGGGGCCTTAATAATTAGAATAGGGTTTTGGGGCCCATCACACTATACGTATAATAAGGCACCTGACAATAGTATAGGTAATTATTTAGGCCCCTACATTAGGGACCCCAATCTCGAAACCGAACCACCAAAACCCTAAACCCCAATCTCGAAACCGAACCACCTAAACCCTAAACCCTAAACCCTAAACCCTAAACCCCAAAACCATACTATAGGTAATCTTTATTTAGGCCCCTAATGCTGGGCAAGCAAGGCACGCTTCCCGGCGGCTGCAGGCGGCCTCTGGACCAGATTGGGGCTTGGCATCTGGGGTTTAGGGTTTAGGGTTCGGGGTTTAGGAGTTTAGGATTTAGGGTTTAGGGTTCAGGATTTAGGGTTTAGGATTTAGGGTTTAGGGTTTAGGGTTCAGGGTCGAGGCTCTAGGAGTGAAGGGTGAAGGGTTAGGGGGTCACACGTTGGTATTAGGCCGCGTGGCGCCGCGACATCTCTGTTTGGGCTTGTTCTCGAAAGTGCTGGTATTTGCAGGACTTTTGTGGATTGGAGTCAACATTGGGGTTTGTGTCTGAAGGCTGCACTGAAACTTAGGGCGCGCTTTTCAGCACACTCGGCTCAATTGTGTGGCGAGTCGGCCTTCCTACCCAGTTGCACACGACGCACAAAACCGTAAAGCCTAAACCGTAAACCTTAAACCCTATAGCCTGAACCGTAAGCCTAAACCCCAAAGCATAAACCGTAAACCCTAAAAACCAATAACCTTTGGGCCAGACATGCTGGCTGTGTCATATTGTTGCCAACATTACTCAGCTGACGCAGACTGCACCTAAAGCAACAACACCTGAAGCCTTCTGTCCTGCCGCAACCCTGAAGACTCCTGCAGGGATTAGGGTTCCAGGGACGGAAATGAAACCGGACGCTATCAGCCCCCCCCCCACCCCCCCACCCCACCCCCCCCACCTGTCCTGACAGGGCACACGACAGAATCATCAATCAAGTTAGCAAAATCTTAGGAAAAGCACATGGCCTGATACGCGCGTGTATGGGGTTAGGGCTTCGGGCCTAGGTAGGGTCCAGGGAGCCAGACGCACAAGAGATGTTGGGCTCAAGGTCGTTTTTGGGCTTTTTAGGGTTTAGGGTTTTGGGTTTAGGGTTTCGGGTTTAGGGCTTGCATCTCTGATACACTACCCAACTCGTATTTTCAGTCTTCGTAAGTGTTTCTGCCGTTGGTTTCACTGTTCAGGATTTAAGGCTTGGGGTTTCCAGGCTTACGCTTGAAGGTTATGGGTTTCGGGCTTTAGGCTTCTAGGGCTGTTGGGTTTGGGGCTCTTCGTTTCACCACAACCACTGCCACCCAAAATCCAAAACTCGAAACCCAAAAGCCCTAAACTCTAAACCTAAACCCAAAAGCCTAAACTTTAAACCACCCAGCCCTAAACCAAGCACACACGGAATGCCACACACAAAAATGCAATAAACTCTAAAACCATCCTAAACCCTAGGGTTTAGGGTTTAGGGCTTTGGGTTTAGGGTGTAGACCCTAAGGCCTGAGGCCCTATACCCTAAACCGCCATCTTCTGGCCGGGATGCTCGAGCATCGAATCGCTGGCTACCTCGGCATCAGAGCGTTGCCATCAAGTCTCATGGTACGGCTAAGGGTTTTGGCGATTTTTAGGGTTTTGGGTTTGGGGATATTGGGGGTTTAGGGTTTGGGGATCTCCTCATATCAGAATGCTACAACAATGGCTTTTGGGAGGAACTGGAAGGCGGTAAGAATCTCTGGGGGGAGTGCGGCTTTCCGGTTCAGGGGTCTGGCCTGCGCTGGCCAAAGCAAGGTAGCGGCAGTTGGAAAGACGACCAGGCCATCAATGTGATGGCCCCATCACATCACATGTACATAGAAACCAAAAAAATGAATGATGAGTGCCCAAAACTAAGCGCTGCATGGGAACAAAGGTTGTGCTGACAGTCATGTTTCGGATCCAGCATTGGGCTGAGTCTATCGCTATGAAACTCCTCCGGATGAAAAGGCATCGTTGGGCAGAACTCACAGTGCAATGCTGTTTGTTCAATCTTCCAAAACTCATCCTCGTGCACCTCCCCGCAGTCGAACAAATAATGCACTCCGAACTGCATACACTGTCCTAGAAATTGACAGGTGAGCGGTTTGCAAAGTACACGACAGGAACAGTACTCTCAAGCCCGTAACTAGTTAGACTAGTCACCTCTCATGCTGCAAGATGAAACCGCTTCGCTTCTCAAAACCAAAAAGGCGAGGCACGTAAAGAAGAGCTTCCTCCGTAGGCGTCCACAGCGTGGACAGGCGTACGAAGAACTGGCTCATCAGTATCCTGCTGAAAAGTCCCTTGCATGATGGAGGGTTAGGCCTCTAAACCAGCAGGCGCTGTCAGCCCGAAACTCAGACGATTCCAGCTGGAACTTCCTAAGGGCAAGTAGCAAGAAAAGCAACTACACTGTTGAAGCGCACATATATAAGCCACAAACAAAGAGTGTGGTTCAAAAAAAGAAGTCGAAGCCCCATGCAACACAGCCAGGGACGCGCTTTGTCTCTGGTTGTCAGGTGTTTTCAGCGAAACATATTATGTTCTCCCGGGACAACAGGGCAAGTTTTCTCAAGAGCTGCAACCTGTCTCATGAACAAGTCAGATAGACAGCAGCAAGAACAAGAAAGCATGTCATCGTTCCGGAAGCTCTACTTACTGTAATTAGTTACGTTTGGAGGACATTGTAGTCCTCTTCCAATGGATGCCACAAGTATGCCTTCAAGTTAAGTGTATCCCTGCTCCGGGTCTAGTCATTATATACTCATATTGATATTTTGCTACACTGCCGCCACGAACCTTGGGTATAGCGGCATAATCTTCTAGTCATCAGTATCGTCGCCATGGCCATTTCTACCATGGAAGCTGCTTTTGCAATCGCCATGCTAAGTCCTTCAAGCACGGGGGACCATGACTTCCGATGTAGAATGTAGAACTGAAGAAGCGGTCTGTGATAAAGACCGACACCATGATAGAAAAACTACTACTTCAGGCCACAAGCCCAAACTATGACACGCTCTGAGAAGCTCCTGCGCAAATCGTAGACCCTAAACCGTAAAAACAAAAAAACTGAAAATGTAGGGGCCTTTATACTTAGAATAGGGTTTTGGGGTATATTATACTCTAACTCTAATAAGGAACCCCCGAAATTGTATAGGCAACTATTTAGGCCCCTATATGATAACTATCGCATGCAGCCGAAGGTCTGCAAAGCCAGCACTGAGACCCAAGAGCCTCGACTCATGAAGCATTTATGGTTTAGGGTTTAGGGTTTAGGGTTTAGGGTTTAGGGTTTAGGTACAGGTGTACGTACGGGTGGGGAGTTTAGGGTATATAGGGCTTCTATAAGGCTTCTGTAAGGTATATAGAGCTTCTATACGGTTCCTATAGTGATAACCACCCACCTGAAATGAAACTGTCCTAGATTTATGCAGGATCCTTCATGATCTTCCCCACAGTTCTTGCGCCCATGCAACAATAGGAAGTTCAAAAATCCTAAACCCTAAAGCCCAAACCCTAAAACCCTAAGCCCTAAACCCTAAAACCCTAAAGCCCTAAACCCCAACACCCTACAACCCTACAACCCTAAAACCTAAAACCCTAAACCCTACAACCCTAAACCCTGAACCCTAAACCCTGTAGAGGAGCTGGATCTAAACAAGGCTTTCGGGCGTTTTTTCTTGTGCAATAGACATGGAACTTGATAATCAGAATGGGGTTGGGTTGCTGCTGTAGTTTAATCTCAAAGAAACGACGAGGGGACAGCAACAATTCGTGGGTTTGGGTCGCTGCTTGTGGATTGGTTCCGGAGGGGCGATGAGGGGATGGCAACTATTTTCTGATTGCTCAGACCTCTTGATTCCGGTGAGGGTCTCGGGGCTTCTGACTCCGGGCATGAAGCTATTCGGGGGACTCACTTCATGAAGCTTAGGTTTTTTAGGTTTCCTTCGTGACAGTGGGGCTTCATCAGATTGTACGGCCCTTGGCTGGGGTTTGATGGTTTTGTACTCGGATGTTCAAATCAGACAATTGCGCAATAAGCATGTGAAGCAAGCCTTGTGAAGTTGGAGCGCAGGCCAAAGCTACCAAGATTATGGCATACAGCTATCCAATGTACTTTGTGGAACCACGCACCAGCAAGAAAGCAAGATAAACCGATTATCTGAAAAAACACTGGTTTTTGGACCCCCTCAAAACCAGGGCTGCTGGAGGGCTTCTGAAGGCAGCCAAGGGTCCTCGATCGAACTTCTTCAATGCCCGGCCGATTCTTCGAATCCTGGGAGCTCAAGTGAGGTAGGTTTAAGCTTCTTCATTGTTCCAGGTTTTGAGATGATTAAGGTTTAGGCTGCTTACTTTCTTCGGAGGTTGGGGGTTTAGGCTTCGGAGTGTTCGGGAATTGGGGTTTCAACCTTTTTTGGCTTTTGAACCCGAGATTTGGCTGAGAGCTTACAGGGCTCCTCAAACAAATTGATGAATGTATAGTTTGGGTGATACTATGGGGATCAATAACCAAACTTCCCTATGTGGAATAGGGGGTGGTCAGCCCGAAGATTGCCTGCAGTTCAGCTTGAACCTGCCACGGATTCAATCGAGAACCGTGAACTACACCGTACACTCCAAACCCTGGCAGCCCGAGCATGCAAATCCCATTTCCACCAGAGCCCGACGAAGGATGACAGTCGGAGCACAGAAATCGCATCCGAACCTCAATGCCATCATGTCCAAAGTCGTGATCGTGATGCGAATAACAACAACCTCAAGTAGCATAAGCCAGAACTGATGGTACAGTAGTACCGGCAAGACCAATAATCACGGAATCGCGTGAAGCCTGGAAGATATCCTGGCTAAAACCTGATGAAGAGCCCTCCCTAAACCCTAAACCCTAAACCCTAAACCCTAAACCCTAAACCCTAACCCTAAGCCCCAAACCTGAGCCCAACTGCAGCGGAGCTTCAGCTCGGACTTGGCTCGCTCGTTCTGAAAGCTGGCCGGGGTGCTTTCTAAGTCGATGCAAAGTCTCAGCAGCTCCTCAGGGGAATGTAAGCAATAATAGTAACAAAAGTACTAATAGTAGTAATGATAATGATAATAATAATAATACTAAAAAGCAACAATAGTAAAAATAGAAATAAAAAAGTAATACTAGTAATAAGAGTAGGGCTTTATAATCATTGAAATAAGTGCATGTGGACAGCGGCTTATGACGTTTTGCGTAGGGTTTTATCAAATTGAAACAGCGGCCTTCATTTAATGATTGAACAGGGTCTTGGCGTGTGTCATGCTGTACGGATGCTATCAGTACGAGTCATTGCGCCGCCTATATTATATTGGTGTCCACACTCAAATTTCGGAACGCTGCGGGCAACATCCGCATGACATTGGTGGGGGTGACGATTGTCGTGATCAGGAGTAAGTTGATGAAAATGCACATGAAGATGGTGCTGACTGTCCGGGTGTGTTTTCAGTGATTTAGGCCCTGAAGTCCTGAAAGTTCAGTGCTTGCGGAGAAGATCAAGAGTCGGATGTCGGGTGTCATCACATACTCCCTGTCTGTAGTCTAGGTTCCTGAGTGACCCCTTAATAATAAGGGTACCCTTTTTTCCTGTTACTCAGTTTTAACAAGGGAACCATGCAATAAAAAGGGCAAAAGGGTACTACTCAGGAACCTAGTAGTCTGGTTTGTCTGACTGGACGGAGAACACTGAAGTGCGTGATTTGCGAAGAAGTTTTTCGGGGGCTCAAGTCAGAACGCTGACGGGTTCAAGAGGCTTTATGGCGCTTTAGCTTTGCTTCCGAAACCTATACCGGAGGACCTGAAATTCATAATTCCCAATTTCTCAGGGAATCTTGGGCCTTTCACTTCAGAATGACCCGCAGCAGCGTAGGCGCAACATCCTAAACCCTAAACCTCACATTGCATGACACCATGTGCGGTCCTCCTCAACCCCCGAAACCCTAAACCCTAAACCCTAAGCCCTCCAACACCGGTAAAACCAGATGGCTATGTCCTTTAAATCATAATTCCTACTAAGGGGCTGGTAGTTCATGGCTAGAGTAACCTGCATAGAACACTTTAAAGGATGCCTGCAAACCCCACTTATCGACCGCACAGTCTTACAATACCCACAAGATTTACTACATACTCAGACCCCTGGCTCCTTTTCAGGACCTGTTTCGGAAACACCCTCTAGGTTCCTGAGTTGTACCCTTCTGCCCTTTTTACTGCATGGTTCCCTTGTTAAAACTGAATAACAGGAAAAAGGGTACCCTTATTAAGGGGTCACTCAGGAACCTAGCCCTAGACTGTGATACTGCCAATACTTATCCAGACCCCTGTCCCCAAACCCTAAACCCTGAACCCTACATTGCATGACACCATTGTCGGTCCCTCTCCAAACCTTCAAACGCTCTGAATCCTAAACCCTAAACCCAAAGCCCTGAAACCTAAAATTCAAATCCCCAAAACCCTAAACCCCAAACCCCTAAACCCTAAACCTCTCAACCCCTAAACCTTAAACCCCTAAACCCTAAACCCATAAACCCATAAACCCTACACCC
>CAJNDV010022525.1:10834-32500 GCA_905221635.1 Symbiodinium sp. CCMP2456
GGGTTTTAGGGCTCTAGGTTTTAGGATTCAGGCATTTTTGAACAACGTTAAGCCGTAGAAACCTGTATGAGTATGTTTCAGGACGTTTTCCTTCATGCTTGCGAGTTCAGCGTTTGGCTGCTAGGAGCCAGGGTTTGGTCCTTCTACCCGGAACAAGTCGTTTAGGCTTTGGATTTAGGGTTTAGGCTTCGGATTTAGGGTTTGGCAGTGTTTAGGATACAGGGTGGCTGAGGGTTTGGGTTTTGGTTTAGGGTTTAGTGTCTAACCTAGGGTTTAGGGTTTATGGGTTTAGGCCTAAATCCTAAACCAAACCATATTTCCGAAGAAACACTAGGTCCACACAGATTGCAACCTTGTTCCAAGGATGGACAACGCCTTCATGTGTGGTCCATACTCCATACCCAGAGAATCACCCCTCAATCAAGGAATATATGGTTGCGTATGTGAGTACCATCCTAAGAATCCCCTGTGTTTTTGTTGTAATATGCCTGAATGAGAGCACCTCGGGCTCCGCCTGAAGGTTTCCTATGTTTATGAGACGGTGTCTCGAACTGGAGGCTACAGCCTAAACCTAAAGCCCAAGCCCCAAAGCATCCTAAGCACCCTGAACCCTGGACCCTCGGCTATAAGGCCTAAGCTCTGTGTCTAAAGCTGAAATTGCTGACGTTTGGGGAGTCATGTTCGTGGTTTAGTGGGGCTCACGGTGTGGGGTTGAGGGGTGTGCGCAAACGTCAGCTGGCATTTCTGCCTTAGATGCCACAGTGAGGGAAGGCAACGATGGACCTCCCGGAGGCGAGGAGTGCCCGGATGCTGTCTGGTGCTTAGTAGGGAATGGGGGGAATAGGTTATAGGGACTACTATAAGGGACCTTAAGGGACTATCATAAGGATCCATTCCCCCATTCCCTACTAAGCACCAGACAGGATGGCGGCGACGGCACGGAGATGCCGCTAGTATCGGAGGCCCCGTCGGGCCCGGCAGACATGGACACCGGCATGGAGGAGAACGAGGACAGTTTCTGGTTTCGAGAATAGGGTTTAGGCTTTACCGTTTAGGGTTTATCAAAACCCCTAACCTCAAATTGGAACCCTAAACCCTAAACTCTTAGCCTCAAATTGGAACCCTACAAGCCTCCATAAACCCTAAACCGTACACCTACTCTGCAATTATCGGACCACCTCCTATCCCGATACCGGGGTCAGAGGTTCTGCCAGCTTCCAGGAGGACAGGTGAAACCCGGAGCGAGGCCCTACGGCCCACTGGTCTCGATCCGCTGGCACTTCAGGGCCAAAGGCATACTGTGTATGGCGCTTACCATAGGCCCCATAGTAGTTCCCTTTTGGGATTACCTAGTAGGATCCCAAATATAAGCCACAAAAAGGAACTACTATGGGGTCTATGGGTAACCTGTGTATGGGGTTTAGGGTTTTTATAGGGTATGGGCACATGCGCCCTTAGAGTACCACAAAAGTATCCCTAACGGCCATGCATGTATGAACTCATATGGTGTATGCTTTGGACTTAACGTAGTCCCTAAATTCCTATGTAGGTACTTTCGGCCCAACCTATATGGGCGCATTGACCCTGAATTAGGCAATCGAGGAGCTGCTTTGGTCTTCGAGTTCCCAAGTCTACTCGGGCATGCAGTATCATGGCGTCTTGCCGCGTCTTGCGATGCTCTGAAGCTGCGACTTTGCCGCGGAACTCGAAGCAAACACTTCCTGGCCTCGAGAAGAACATGGAGCAATGGAGAAGTGCCTCCTGAACCCTAAACCCTAACAGCCTAGTCCTTTACATCCCAACCCCTACACCCTCCAAGAGGCCTGAACCCTAGTCCCAAAACCCCTATACCGTAACACCTAACACCCTCTTTCCTAACACCCTAAACCCTGAAAGAACCCCAGGCCCTACTTCACTAGCGTCACGAAGGGAGCCTTGCTTCGAACCTTGAGATGTCTCTAAGGGTTGGGTTGGTTCCTTTCAAGGGCGCCTTTCAGGTTCGATGCGGGTGCTACCATAAGTGTACCATAGGGTTTCGGGTATAAGGGTCCATGTAACCAAATGGTATATACTTTGGCCTCAAAATGTCTAGATAGGGACTGCTTTAAGTAAGGCCAAACTGTATACCGTATGAGCACATGGACCATTTTGGCACATGAAGACAGGTCGTCATACCTAACTAAGTGTATTTCCATCTATGTACTGATGTTGGTATGACTGTCTATCCACGTATCTGTCTCCCCACCAGCTTCTCGTATGACTCACTTATGCTTTACGTGATGGGTTTATGTGTCTCCCTACCTGTATCCCAGCTATACTTACTAAAGCCCACACCTCGAAACCGTCGACCCTACACCCTAAACCCTGAACCCGCAACCGTAATCTCAGGCTAAGCAAGCACTTTCGCTCGCTACCAGACGCACCGAGAACTCCCAGGCCAGCTTTCTTCATCAGCAATGTAGACATGAGGGTTTAGGGTTAAGGAAACTTCGGGTTGAAGCCTGAACCTGAATCCTGAAACCCTTCAGCGTTAGGTTAAAGCCTGAGCTTTGAGATTTATCTAGCCTTAGAGCCTAAACCCTATGATATTAATGGATGGCAACTACGGACTACGGTAATCATTGTATCGGCTAGGGTTCGGTGCAATAGATGATTATCGTGATGATGGCGATGGTGATGATGATGATGATGATGATGATGATGACGATGACGATGACGATGACGATGACGATGACGATGACGATGATGATGATGATGGTGGTGACGTTGATGATGATGGTGATGGTGCTGAATATGATGATGATGATGTTGATGATGATGATGGTGATGATGGTGATGATGATTGTCATGTTGACGCAATGACGACGAGTGTACTTCAGATGGCCACATTGGTCATGGTCATGATGCTGCTGATGGTGATGGGCTCGAGGTGCCATGTAACGGTTCAGCTCCATGGAGTTTGTGCCAGTGGTGATAGTGGCAAGTGTCATGAATAGTCACGAAGGTGATGATGGTGAGGATGATAACGAGGAAGGATTCCCGACATGGTAACACACGACCCTAAACTCTAAACCCTAAACCCTTCTTGAGCTCAGACATGAGCAGACGGAAAAGAGCCATTTACAAAACCAACAAAAACTAAACCCTCAACCCTAAACCTCAGATAAAGTATGGATGCCAGGCAGGGATCTGAGGCAATACTGGTGGACGCAGGTAGGACACGTCCAGTGCATGTGCCCGTGGGTACCGCAGCCGTAACCATTGAAGACTACTTGTACCCGCCGGAAATAATGGGGGCCTTAATAATTACCTACATGGTTTTGGGGGTTCCTTATTATAGATTTTAATGATGCTGTCATGGGCCCGAAAACCCTATTCTAGTCATTAAGGCCCCTATATTAGGTGAAGACATATGTTACAGCGTTCGTCAGGTCTGCTTGGCTCGTCTTCTGCTCGGAGTTTTTTGTCAAGACCCTTTGCGGAGCAAGTTCCCAAAAGAGAGCCCTACACCCCAAAGCCTAACCCTAAGCCCTAAACCCGTAAGTAACGAAAATTCCCTCACAAATCCTTATGCAGAGACCCTAAAGTACATAGGTACATAGGACCATTTGGGCCCGTACGTAAGGAATAGGTATGTATGCGCAGCTCTGTTTCTAAGCCCGGGCAACCGAATACCAGCCAGGATTCCGGCAACAGACCACCCCAAAGCCTTAGACCCTAAACCCAGGGTTCTGATAAGGGATCTATAAGTCTAGAAGGCTACTAACAGGGATTTAGGGTTTAGGGCTTATAGGGTGCATCCAAAGGCGACTGAAAGACCGTACGCCCTAAGCCCTAATACCCGTTAGACCCAAACCCTGAATCCAAATCGACTGTAAGAGGCCAATCATCTGCGATTCCCCGAGGTCGAGTTGTCGTTGAGATATTCGGCATCCCAGGACCATCTGTGTCAATTCGCGCTGGTGCTTCTGCAGGCGTTTGAGGACTATCAGTCGGCTTGGGTGGTCGAACAAGAGCTAATGGCTCAGTGGCAGGCACCGCTCAATTTGCCCAAGGGCCATGACTCTTTTGAAGAACACGGCATTGGGATACCGGATATCCCCATAACGTCGTGCCTCGTTCTATGGCACCTTTGGCCTATGGTTGTGGCGACAGGTTCGGGCGGGCCTCATAATTCGACCAGGGGAAGAGGGATGGCCAAACCCTAAACCCTACCTGCAGTCTCCATTGTAGTTCCTTTTTTCGGTTTAACCAATTTTAGATTAAGGATCCTAGAAGGTAATGCCGAAAAGGCACTACAAAGGAGACTACAGGTAAAGCAGGTGCACTGTGTGTCTCTAATTAGGCTGCAGGGATATTGGTTCTATTTGTGTTTGCTTTCACCCCAGGCCCCGTGGAGTTTGGCCAAGACCCGGCCACCACCAAAGCGGAAGGTCGAAGAAGATAGCTAGGACAGACCCTAAAATGGGTAGTTCTCTAAATTAGGGTCCCGCTTTAGGTCCCCAATGTAGTACGGCACCCTTGCAAAAAGGACCCGAAAAGGGACCCTAATTTAGAGAACTACCTAAAATGCTAAGCCCTATATAAGCCCCTCATCCCACCCCTATAGTACTCTTACCGTTCTAGATCCCTTATAGGAGCCGTTAAAGTTCCCTAAACCCAAAGTCTTCTAGCCTAAACTGTAAGTCTACTATGCCCCGTAAAAGGACCCTACTTTAATAAAGCCCTCTAGTGCCCTTTAGGGGACCCTGTTATAGAACCCCCTAGTACCCTTTAAGGGGACCCTGATATAGAACCCTCTAGTACCCTTTAAGGGGACCCTGATATAGAGCCCTATAGTGCCCTTTAAGGGGACCTGTTATAGAACCCTTTAGCCCTAAACCCTAAAACCCTAAACCCTGATATAGAACCCTGTAGTACCCTTTAAGGGAGCCCCTTTCCCGGCAGCACCTTGCATGAACCGAACTTGGAAGCTGAACCAGACCGCAGCTGCAGACGAAAGCATCGATAGCTCGAGTCTAAGAACTTCTGTGGGCTTAGGGGGTTTAGGAGTTTTGGGTTTGGGGATTTCGGGTTTAGGGTTCAGGGGAATCTAAGAAGTGGGTTCAGGGTTCAGGGGAGTCTTAGGGGGTTTAGGGGTTTAGGGTTTAGGGTTTAGGGTTCAGGGGAGTCTAAGAATTTCTGAGCCCTAGGCACTCAACCGCAAATCTAGACTTGTTCAGTTTGAGATGTTGGGGTTAGGGCTTAGGGGTTTGGGGTTAGGTAGGATTCGTTGGGGTTTAGGGTTTAGAGGGACTTGTTCAGGGCCTACACCCCACTTGCACCAAGGAAGGATTCCCTAACATAGTTGAGACTATAGTATACCCGAAAGCCAAATTGAAATTATTCGGGCGCCTAAATTGAACACCACTTGGACCCAGGAAGGGCTTAGAGTTTACCCCCCAACCCTAAACCTAGACCAAAGCTGATCTGCACCAGCCCTAAACCCTGCACCAAGGAAGGGTTTAGAGTTTACCCCCAACCCTAAACCCTAGACCCAACCCCATTTGCACCAACCCTAAACCCTGCCACCAAGGAAGGGTTCATCCTCGGCTGCTGTTTTAGTTGAAGCTGGAAAGGCTTGGCAATCGCTCGGCAAGGCTGAGAGTGCCATGGCCTTCCTTCATTGGGGTCCTTTGTGGGGCTTCTAGAGTTTAGGGCTTAGGGATACGGAAAGTGTTGCTATGAGGGCAGGGGCTAATAGAGTTTAGGGCTTAGGGTTACTGAAAGAGTTGCTATGAGGGCAGGGGCTTATAGAGTTTAGGGCTTAGGGTTACGGAAAGAGTTACTAAAAGGGTTACTAGAAGGATTCCTGACTGCAATGACTGATGTCAGGGTGTTGTTGTGGTCTGTGCGATCTGGTATAGCTTGATCATTAAGACGCGCGAACCCTACATCCTAGAGGCCCTAGGCCGTAAACCCGAAAACCCTAAACCCTAAAATCCCAATCCCCAAAGCCCCAAACCCCAAAAATCCCAAACCCTTGATCTTAAATCATAGGCCCGAGCCTATTGCTGTTTTCCTTGCGGCTGCGGGCTAAAGAGCTTCCAACACTCGGTCTTTCAGGGGTTTTGAAGGGGTTTATTCAGGGTTTAAGGTTCAGGGGTTTAGTGGGTTTAGCGGTTTAGGGGTTTAGGGTTTAGGGATAGTCTCGGTGCCTTTGTTAAGATGGTGTTTGGTGTCATTGTGGAGGGACTATAGAGGGTACGTTGATGAATCAACCTTTTCAGGTTTATTGGGCTTGCCATCTAAACCTCCAAAAGTCTATAAGCCTTCTACCCTCAAACCCCATAGGCCCATAGGCCCTCATAGACTCTAAACTCTAAACCCCATAAGCCCGAACTTACTACTGCTGTTCCAAGTTAGCTCAGGCCAATTGCCGCTATGCTGCATTCCAAAACAGAGCACTCTTCCTGTATCCCGAACTTAGAGTTTGGGGTTGTTAGGGTTTTGTGGTTAGCCCTCCAAGGTTCTGGGGTTTAAGCTCCATGCATGAGGCTTAAGATTGCAGCGATGGGCGGGCTGAGTAAGCAAGTTTGCACCCGACACGCTGCCAACCCCTCTTTGGCTCCAAAAGAAAGCCTTGAAGCCTACAAATTCTTGTCATATTCTAGAAGTTAGAGTAATGGTTAGTTGGTATTCCCTTATTACAAGCCTTATAAAATGAGACTATAATGTGTCCCAATGTCCTATTCTAATTATTGAGGCTCCAAGATATTTCCACGCCGAGGACTGCCGTACGACACAGCTGCGCAGACAGAGAAGGACCTTTGGTCGGTCTTGGGGGACCTCTGATGTCTTACAGGGTGGGTTTAGGGGTGTTCATTGTGTTCTAGAGACGCCTTATTTATGAGAGTAGTGTCTTTCAACCCTAAACCCTAAACCCTAAGCTTAATTCGTCCAAGGCTGTCGTTGTCGATCCTTGCTCCGAACCCATCTAAACCCGAACCCCTCGAACCCCCAAGCTCTAAACCCTAAAACCCTTACTGTAGAATCCCAAAAAGCCCTGTAGCCTCGCTATTGAAAGTAAGATCAAGGAATCCTCAGGCCGGCCCTAGAGCCCTAAGAGCCCTGGAGCCCTAAAGCCCCAAGCCCTAAACCCTAAACCCCCAAATCTATGTCCCTGAAACCCTTAACCCTGAAACTCGAAATTAACTCCCAGTCCCCGAAACAACATCACGGAGCAGATCAAGGCATCGTCAAACCCTGAACCCGAAACCCCTACCAACCCTCAGATCAAGCACCCATGTACCCAACTTACTATAGACTTGGGCTTTAGTCCCTGCATTCGTGCTTTTGGGCTAAAGCATATACTAGTTTGGTTAAATACATGGACCCTTTTTCCCTAACCCCCCTCAATCCTTATGGCACCTTTACAGTAGTACCTGTATACGGGCACCCGTGAAAGGACCCTTAGGGTAAGCCCTAAATCCTGAACCCTACACCCTAAGCCCTAAACCCCGTAGACCCTAAACCCAAAGCCCTATGCAGCCACTAGACCCTACACTCAAACCCTAAACCCTAAATCCTAAACCCTAAACCCTAAACCCTAAACCCTAAACCCTAAACCCTAAACCCTAAACCTCTAAGTTCAAGGAGCAGGCCAAGCACGAGACCGAGAAGTTCAAGTCTTCCGACGGCTACCGAGCACTTGGCCCCTCGGGGCTTCATCCCTTAAAACGGGATTCCTTTTTAAGGGTTCGGGTTCCTTTTAAGGGGGTCCTTTTAATGTTACCGGTTCCTTTTGAGGGGGTCCTTTTAATGTTACCGGTTCCTTTTAAGGGGGTCCTTTTAAGGGTTCCGGTTCCCTTAAAAGGGGTTCCTTTTTAAGGGTTCCGGGTTCCTTAAAAGGGTTCCTTTTAAGGGTTCCGGTTCCTTTGAAGGGTTCCTTAAAGGTGTTTAGGGCTTAGGGAGTTTAGGGTTCCGGTTCCTTTTAAGGGGTTCCTTAAAGGGGTTTAGGGTTTCGGGAGTTTAGGGTTCCGGTTCCTACAAAAAGGGTTCCTTAAACGGGGTTTAGGGTTTAGGGTTCCAGTGGGTTCCTTAAAGGGGGTTCCTTGAAAGGGTTTCCCAAAGAGTTCCGTTCAGGATCCCGCGGCTTCCTTTCAGGGCTCCTTAAACGGGCCCTTCAAGTTAAAGGAAACTACAGGTGGGGAGTTTAGGGTATATAGGGCTGCTACAAGGCTTCCATAAGGTACATAGACCTTTTATAAGGCTCCTATAACGGTAACTACCCACCTGAAAATGTCCTAGATCAAGGGTTCCTCAAAGGGGGGGCGCCTTTCAGAGGTCCTTTACGGGATCTTTTTAGGCTTCCTTGTAGGGTCCTCTAAGGGCAGCTCATTAAGGCTTCACGGTTTTAGGGTTTAGGGTCTAGCGCTTCCGTTAAGGGTTCCTTGAAACGGTCCCTTCAGGGTTCCAGAATTATTCTATAGGGGTTTTACAAAGTCTTTTTGGGGTTTAGGCATTGAGGCTTTAGGGGGGAGAAGGGGGATTGCTTCGGGATTCATAGATTCACAGAGGTTTAAGTAAGTTTTCAGGGTGAGATTTTTGGCGAGGGGTTCGGGGGTTTTTGGGTCGGACCGGATGGGAAACCCCTGTGCTCGAAGAGACCGTTTGCCTCAGACCCGAAACCCTTAAGCATAATATAGGGGCCTAAAATGATTACCAATACTATTTTGGGGTTCCGTATTATAACTCTAGTGTAGTGGGCCCCAAAACCTTATTCTGATTGTTAAGGCCCCTACATTACCCTACAACACAGACCCTAACCCCAAACCCGAGGCCATTTTCCGCGAGAGGTTTTGGAAAGAGAGTCGCGGGCGGTCAGGGGTTCTTGGCTTGTACTGATATGGTGATGATACAGAAGCCTAAATAATTACTCCTTAAGCTTCCTTATTATATATATCTATGTATATATATATATATATATTTATTTATTTATACTATAAAGGAGACCAAAACCGTATTCTAATTAGTAAGGCCCCTACAGTGCTCCAAGATCTCTGGACTTCTGGCCTCTGGCTTCGCGCTGTAGCACCGTAGGATTTCGGCGAACGTCTTCATGGTGTCGTTCTCAGGCTTTTTGTTCAGAGCACGGGGGACTGGGACAGAAGCAGGTGCATGAACTAAACTGCTGTGTCGATCCGAGGGTCTGAGTTGGGTTCCATGTATGGGAGGGGGAGCGGCACTGAACTGCCCATGCCGGCTAGCGCTTCGGACCAGCCAACCGGTTTGCCCCCATCAGCCGCGAAAGCCTTGATCTCAAGCCAAGCGCCACAGCCTAAACCCCAAACCCCCAACCCTAATCCCATAAATCCTAAACCCCTGAACCCCCAAACCATAAACCCCTACCCACCCCTAAACCCAAACCCGAAACCCCCAGAAACCCAAGGTGAGGAGATTGACCAGTTTGTTCTCGTGAACCGGGCGAGGAAGCAGGCACACAAATTTGCACGAGATCCTGGTGCGGGATTGGGAAGGCAACTGGGTCTTAGGGTTTAGGGTTTAACTATAGTAACTATAGTAGCTAGGGTCATATAATAACAAGGTAACTATACTTATACTTGCTTGTAACCCTAGATTACAGTACGTACTCAGACAACTCTCATGCCACCTCATTGTACTAGTACCTTGGCTAGTGTCCCGACACTCTACACGCTGCACCCTCCCATTCCTGACCCATGGCACCGGTTTAGGGTTTAGGGTTAAGGGCTTGGATTGCAAAATAAGCCGTAGCATGGTCTGCCGTGCCTGGAAGCTTCGCTTAAAGAGTTTTTCCGGCCTGGGAATCGTCTGCATCGTGTCTACGGAAGAGTATGATTCATGCACCACGGCTGGCCATGCGTCCTTAGCGGTGTAGCCCAGCAAACTGTTTCTTCAGGCTACGACTACGACGAAAATGCGGTTGGAGGATTAAGAGTTCCTTTCACTTAGGGACCCAAGGATGACATAAGCATAAGCATTTTACTGGGATATCCCTACCTTATTGGGCTTCGTTATAAGGGGGTCTATATGGGGTATCCCTATCCTAAGTTTTGCTTATGTGCTTTTTGGGGGGGCCCTATTCACAGTGTCGGCATAACATTCATTCGCTTGCATGAACACGTGTAGCTTTGGACTCCATATTATGGACCCTCAGCCGTAGAACCGACAGTAAACAAGGCCTACCGGGTTGCATGGTTTTCCGCAGGGACACAGCCCGCACTGCAGCATCCTGTTTTACTGTCATTGCGACATCATTGCTCTAAATGCCAGATGTGGGTATTGATGTTTGGCATCGCTGGACCAAGATTACTGCCATGTCGAACTGCGTGCGTATGCATATGCTAAACCAGCTGCATCGGACAGGTGAAGAAGACGGCTTTGGGGTTCAAGGAGTGGAAGGTGCATCAGAGCAAGTCCCGCGGCAGCAGTAGGTGCACGCTTCGGCGGGGCCTGTGATTCTTGCATGATCTATTGTAGAGCCTCGTCAAAGAGTTTAGTGTTGTTAGAAAGCCTATGGCTTACGGCTTTCGTTGTGGTTGATGTTTTGATGTTCAGGGTGCCTACGTTTGGCTTGATGGTTGGGAGGTAATCGGTTGGGGGGGGGGGTCAGTGTTTTGGTATATGTCGTGATGTGCTGTGTCTTGAATCAACAAGGCCGGCGCTTGCGAACCCCTTAACCCTCAACCCAAAACCCTAAACTTTCCTAAACATCCGACGTCTACTACTTGGACAGTTCAGCAATCCCCTTGGAGTGTACGACCTGGTCAACGTACCCCCCAAAAGGTCTCTGTCGCACATCAGCTGCTGGTGGTTTCTTCAGGGATTTAGTTTAAGTTACCATAGCATGGATCGGTTTAGGGTTCAGGGATTAGGGTGCTGAAGTAGATGATATGGTTTCCGTGGTTGGTAGCAACGACGGGAGTTTTCGCATATCAGCCCGCCAGTGAGCTGATATCTGTGCAATCTTGCATTCAGAAGCCGTCGTGCAGGTACACCCCTCGCCAAGCCCCGATACCTGAAGAGTTATTAATATATAGCCGTTTAAACCCTAGACCCCAAACCCCAGATTACGTAAATCTGAAAGTTCCCAGCTTGGAATGCCGCCGAAGCGCGAACGCAAAGGCTGTCCAAGCTCGGTGCTGGCGTTCAAGACGCGAAAGAAAACGCGAAGGAGGCAGGGTGGAAGGGTTTAAAAGGGCTCAGGCTTATGGGGTTTTCGGATTTGGGGTTTACAGTGCAGGAATTGAATGAGGGTTTGATGTGCGAACTACGTAGGGTTTAGGGTGTAGATTAGACTTAGATCAGGGCACCTAGTACCTTGCAACCGTAACTAAGCAGCATACTGCATACTACTTCCCAAACCCCTAAACCCGAACTCTAAACCCTTAAACCCTAAACCTTTGAAGTCGGGTTCGACTCTCACACACACACACACACAAAACAGAGTCAAACAGTTAGAATTTTAGAGGATCAAGCAATGACGCAACGCACATTACCTGACTGATTGAGACTCGGATCTCTGGGGTAAGTCAGGGTACAAGTAGGGCTACAGTGTACTTACGGGTTTGGGGTTCAGGGTTTGGGGTTTGGGTAACTGCAGCTTTTACCAGCTTGCTGCGGTCCTGTGATCCTGCAAGCGGGCCTGCCGGGCGGGAATACACTTTGGAGGGTCTTTCATGTTTTGGTTACCTTACTTTCTGATCAAACCATCCTCGTGACCCAAAGCAGGTACTACCCTAGGCCCTAGACCCTAAACCCTAAACCCTTAAAAACAAACCTACAATCAAATTTCTTGGTAGTTGAGAATGTTAATCTTCCTCGATTCTGGTCATGGCCCTCCGGGTGCACATGGCTTGTGGTCTCCGTTTCTGGGATTCGCTCGCTGCCGCGGTTGAAAGCTAGCCTCCCCCTCTGGGTCCTAGCCCAGGATCCTCAGATGAAGATCGTACAAGCATCAATCTACTTCATGATTCGTATATCTTTTGCAAGTTCTTGCCCCTTCCGATATAAATCTGAGGCTTGCTCTGAGTGTGGCTTGCGGTCTAGGTGTCCGGCTAAGAGATGTCACGCGAATAGCAAGAAGAAGGCTGCGTCTATTCATTAAGACAGGTCCATGTCTGTTGAACGAAACAGCAGTCATGCTTCATACGCAACATGAATGTTGGGATGAAGAGAGAACGACTACAAGATTTGTTGAGTGGCACGACCACCCTAGCAACAAATGGGAGCCATTCTTGTTGGATCGCCACTCGCACAGATGGGGCATGACAAACATGAAGCTATGCTTCCTTGGCGACAGGCAAAGGCCATTGCCAACTGCGTGAATAGGCAGGCTGCAGTGCTTCCAGGGATCAGTTTAGGGTTCTGGTTGCGGTTAAAAACAGCTCTGCAAGTTAAACCCTAAACCCTAAACCGTGATTCGGGTTGGGTATCATTCGGGGTTGAAGATGTTGCAAGGGTCCTGGCGGGCGCATTTTGAGAACGCTCCGGCAGCTTTCTGACGGCGCTGGCTAATCTTTATGGCTGTGCAGCTGATGATGATGGTGATGATGGCGATGATGATAATGAAGATGAGTGTTGATCACAGTCCAGCCAGAGCCACGGGAGGAGTTTGTGCACGAGAGCTCACTTTCTTCATCTTTCCCCGGTGGCAGGACAGATGAAGAAGATGATGATGATGATGATGATGATGATGGTGACGAAGATGGTTATTTTGATCGCGATGATGCGTTATTGAGGCTGGTGCCACATGGATTGATAAAGGAGTCATGTTTTTTGACTCACAGAAGACTGCATGTGTCTTATTTCTGTCCTGGGCATTCACACGTTTGCTGGTGGCGAGTTCAGAAACTTGGCTGTCGATTTTCTTAGATCCTAGTCCATCTAGTGAATTGCTCGGTACTAGGCCAGAAGCAATAAAGCACCCTGATGATATGAATTCATCACAAATCCCCTAATCCAACCCCAAAGCCCTGAAACACCTACTTGGAGGTTCATGGGTAGTTATAAGTAGGGTTATACGTCCCTGAATATGGGTTATAACTATAGTTGTCCTAATTATAACCCCACTTGTAACTACCCATGAACCTCCAAGTAGACCTCTGGCCCCAAACCCTAGACCCTAAACCCCAAACCCTAAACCCGAAAGCCCAAACCCTAAACCCTAAACCCTAGACCCTAAACCCTAAACCCCTAAACCCTTAAACCCTGAACCCTTAAGCCCCAAACCCTGGCCATCTCCCGCCCCGGCTCTCGGCAGTCCGAGCAGGATCGCCCTGAAACTCGCCGCAGCCGCACGCAAGACATCACCGGAGATCCTCGCCGGATTTTCGGGTTCAGGGGTCACGGGTTCTAGCGGCCTCTAATAAAATGCCTGTAGGGTTCAGGGTTTAGGGTTTAGTTTAGGGTTTACTGTAGGGTTTAGTGGTTCAGGGCTTGGGGTTTAGGGGTTATAGTTATAGAGGTTTAACTAAGGGTCGCTGGGGGAAGGTGGGGGATTGCTGGGTTTGGCATGGATGGTCTTGGTTGCAGCTTTTCGTCGCCACTGCAAGGTTTCCCCTACACCCGCAACCCTAAACCCTAAACCCAAAAAAACCCAAAACCAAAAAAAACCAAAACCTTAAACCCTATAAACCGACTCGAAGCTCAAAATTTGCAGCTTTGCAGCCTGATGCCGTTAAAACCGTACACGAAAAGCAGTCTTCAGCCATGTGAACTTTCGTAGCACCATTACAGCCCATAGAGCCCTTATGAAAGGATGCAGGCTCTGGATTCGAAGGGTTTCGTTGTCGGTCCGTTCGCAAATTTCGAGCTAACTCTGCTGGGAGTTCTACATTTACCCTAACTAACAGGAGTTTTGCCGGGTTTGTTTGAGGAGGGGGTTGCAGCATTCAGCTTCGCGGCGTCTTTCAGATGCCATTCCGAGAAATCGTTGAGACCAAGAGGTCTCTCTAGCTGGTTTCGGGAGTGAGTTGTCTTGCTTTTTCACTGCTGTTCCTTTTTCCAGGAACCTGGTGAGTTGGCGTGGGAGCCACTTTCCAAGCCAAGCAGCCAGAATCTCTTCTGTGCACTCTGGGGTGCAAGCTTGATTTGTACACTTCGTGGAGATCTGCACAAGCTTTTTTTATCTAGCTGTAGTAGTTTAACCCACGGATCCTCGCCCTCTTCCGGTCATTTGTTCAGCATTCCCTCGAGCGTCTGTGCAAACGAAGAAGTGTGACCGTTGCCGGACGCGAAGCCTTTCAAGCCGTAACATCCCAAAGCACTCAAGCCGTGAATCCCAGGACCCTTCCACCGCCAGCGGTAGCCCGAACCTTGAAGCCTCCTGAACAGCCGTGAAAGGCGAGATACAAGTCCCAAATAACCCGTAAGCAGAACCTTATAGACGGTAGCCACCCTAAACTCTTCGTAAACCCTGAGCCTTAGCCATGCATCCCCAAGCCTCCAAACAACCTGGCTCTCCGAGGGCTGCCTTGCCTGTGCCACCCAAGTCCGGTGGCTTTGCTGCGATGTCTCAAAGACCCTAACCCCGGAACGCCCTAAAGTCTAAACCTTCAACCTACGCCCTAACGACAGCCTAAACCCCGCAAGCCTTAAATTTCAGATGTCTAAGAACCCGCAAAATTGGCAGAGCCAATGCTCTCAAGTCCCCCTATGTCCGTCAATTTTTTGTTGCATCATCGTAACGTACCCAGACTCTCCATCCTAAACGCGAAGCAGTCAGAGCCGCCAAGCGCCGAATGCTAGAGTTTAGAAGCCCCGACAGCCCTAAGCTCCACCTGAATCCCAAATAGCCTACTTTTGTAAGGACTTATCGAAGGAAGTCAGAATAAGGAGCCCTCAAATGCTAGGCTTTGTAGGGCCAAGGCAAGCTCCAGAAGCCTTGAAGGCCAGGTCTTTCAAGGCTCAGAGCCAAAGGACTGCAATTTTTTCAGCCTTCAAACTCAAACTTCTACATCCCAATCCATGGAATGTATCTACAAGCCTGAACCCCCAACTCCTAACCCCTAAACCCCTGAACTGCTAAACCCTAAATCCAGAGACCCTCAAAAGCCTCAAACCCTTACCCTAAACTTCAAAACCCCACTCCGAAACCCCGAACCCCTCCAGCTGACTGACAAGCCATGAGCCTGCCCGTCCTTTTGCTTTTGAGCTGTTATGTCAGGCAGTCTGTGCAGACAATTCCGGAACTTCTCCTCAACCCTAAACCCTAACCCCTAACGCCGAACCCTTAACCCCTAAACCCCTTTAACTTTACGCCCTTCAAAACCCCTAACCCCAAAGCCTTTAACTTTACGCCCTTCAAAGTGAAGAACCTCAGCCCTCAACGCTGCAGCTTGGGGCCTCTTCACAGCGGAGAGGATGCCAGCTCTGTAGCTTGTCTAAGTGTCGGTCCTTAGGGTTCAGGGGTGAGCCCTAAACCGTAAACCCGAAGTCCTAAACCCTAAATCCTAAACCCTGAACCCTAACCCTTGACCCTAAACCCTTTCAGGGTTTGGGGCTTAGAATGGGGGATTTCGGGCTGCGGCTAAGGATTTAGGGTTCAGGGTTTAGTGTTTAGGGCTAAGGATTTCGGGTTTAGAGTTTAGGCTTTGGGTTTAGGGTTCAGGGCTGCGCCTAAGGATTTCGGGTTTAGGGTTTAGGGTAGCTTGTCTGACTGTCTCGGTTTGAGCTGCATTCTGGTGTTCGAGGAAGGGGGTTCCGTGGGCTTACCGATATCGGGCTGCACTTAACGCTTTATTATCTTCTTCTTTTGGTCACTTGTATGTCTGGAAGATTATGGAAGTTATCCCATCAACAATGCCAGGATACTTATTTTCAGGATTACCAACTTTCTCATTCTTCATTTATACATCACATGTATATATGTATAGATACATAAATATGTTTAATATGCACACTGACTGTTCTGCTTGGCTAGGTTTGTCATTTTCGTCGCTGTGGGTGGCATAGTCGTCACTGTCGTCAACGATGTTGTTCACAGTGGCCCATTGTAGTCTAATGGAAGTATCGCTTGTTTAAGGTTATGGTAGATGTGTGACTAGTGGTGGTGAGCAAACATCTGCATCACGAGAACACTCGCATCGCCATCATCGTCATCTTCACTTCCATATTCCCCGATGTTCCCGCTGTTGTGCATGATGCTGCTTATGGCTGGTGAATACTCCAACAGTGGTGTTATGTTTCTGTACTGTGCAGCGTGTTGCAATGTCGCTTTGTTCCCTGCAACATACGGGAAACCTAATCTCTGTACCCTATGCTCTATATATGCAACCTAAACATTATTCCCTTACATGTGATACTCCATGTACTAAGGTTACTCAGGTTCCTTTGGGCTTTAGTTGAGGCTTTGGGGCTCCGAAAGCCCCGCTGGGCACCGTGCTGCAAGATTCCTTGGATACCGCGTGGCGAGGTTGGGGTCCTAATGCCGGTTGGGTATCACTGCGACCTCAGGTGCCAAAAAGCGAAGGAGGAAGATGCGACAAAGAAGCTCAACGTGACAGTCAGAGTCTTATCACCTTATCGCAGCCAGGGCTTTTCATTGCCGGGAGTTTCGAAGTTGGTGTCTTGCGAAATACACAGGCTCACGCACTGTTCTTCACACTCTTCTTTCGAATCATGTTACCGTGAGGCTCCATGTTCCTATATATACCGTTAAAGTTCCTGTATAGGCTCCTTGAGGCCTGGGAATAAACTATGTAGGCATATGGAGCCCTAATTGTGGCTCCAGTTCCGCCATATATAGCGATGGACCCTGAAGCCCCATAGTAGTTCCCTTTTGGGATTCATATTGAGAATCCTATAAGGTAATCCCAAAAAGGAACTACTATGGGGCCTTTGGGTACAGCCCAAGGATCCAAGGCTCAAAACGGCAAACGCTAAAAGATGGCAAACCCTAAACCCTAAACCCTAAACCCTCCAGTTTAGGACTCGGGGTTAAGGGCCCTATACTAACGGCTGAACTCTCGAAGCATGCCGGCTGTTCGGATCAGAGTCTGCAAATTCGACAAACTCTTCTTGGAGGTTCATGGGACGCTATAATCCCCACCTTAGGGGTTTTATAACCCTACCTATAACTACCCATGAACCTCCAAGTTCTACTTAGGCCTGAAAAAGTATCAACCTATAAGGCCTCAAAAATGCTTCCTTGCGCAGCACATCGAGCCACAAGGTTCGGTAAACTCTTTTGACTGTGGGGGGGTTTGGAATCTGGGAGATGCTTTTGGGTCCCATATAGGAGCCGTCAGTGTTACCTATATTATTTTGGGGGTTCCTTATTATGCTTATAGTAGCAAAGCCCTTGGTTTAGGGTTTAGGGTTTAGGGGTTTAGGGATTGGTATAGAACCTGTGTAATACAGGGCCTTAATAAGAGTTACCTATATTATTTTGGGGGTTCCTTACTATACAGAAAGGCCGAGTTTTTCCACACACTAGGTTTTGTTCAGAAAGTATAATTGCAGTATTATGGGCCCCAACACCCTATTCTAATTATTAAGGCCCTTATATTAAGCCGCGACAACACTTCTTTCCGCACATTCTACCCCTAGGGCCCATATACTCGTGCAGTTTGCCGTTATGGTAGTCCCTATATATGGACTTTGGGCCCAAAGCATCGGGCACTGGAGGTGATGATGAAGACAGTCGTCGCTGAATGGGCGGCTCTTCCAGAGGATCAGAAAGCTCCGTACATCTCGATGCTGGGACCACATTGTGTGTTCTAGAGTCCTGGGCTTAGGCTGTCATGGACTTCGGATCGTCGTTTCGTTTGTACGGCTACGTCACGACAGCTCCGCAGCCACAACCCTACAAGCCTTTTCCAACCCGGAACCCTGCAAATTCTAAACCCTTAGACCATAGACGCTAAAACCTAAGCACCTAAACCCTGAACCGCTATACCCTGAACACCTAAACCCGAGCACCTAAACCCTAAACCCAACTTCCGAAGCCTAGACCCTACCTGCCTTAGCACCGAAGCCACTCTGGGATTTACAGAACCTGTCTTCAACCCATCATACTACCGCTGAAGAACAGATGTAGAACGAGTACCCTTATTGAGCCCTTCTTGAACGCTTCTTGAACGATGAACCGTGCATAGAATATCACAGAAGAGCTAGGTGGCAATTTGGGAAACTTTAGAATTTCCCTGCTGGTCTCTTTGGGGGTACCTATTCAGAAATACTTTTCAGGGCCCCAAAACTACAACCCAGAGAACTTATACAGAACCCTGCGGATTACAGCGTGTGCAGAGCCTCGGAAAGCCTCTAGGCAATCGTCATGGAGCCCAAGCAAAACCCTTGGTTTAGGGTTTAGGGGTTTAGGGGTTTGGCATAGAACCTGTGTAATATTAGGGCTTCAATAAGTACCTGGACTATTTTGGGGGCTCCTTATCATAGTTATGGTATAGTATACCCCAAAACCCTATTCTGATTATTCAGGCCCCTGAACCCTAAACCCTTATAGTAGCCCTTACAGGACCCTTTCAAGGAACCCCCAAAACCTGTGTAGGGTGTAGAGCCAAGCAAGAAAGCACCACGGTCTGCAAAGGAAGGGCCGCGAGGATACGGAGCGCTACACCAAAGAGATCAGTGAGTTCAAGGCCCAGGGTTCAGTCTTTAGGGTTTAGGATTTAGGGTTTAGGGTTTACGGTTTAGGGTTTAGGATTATAGGATTTAGGATTTGGGGTTTAGGGTTTAGGGTTTAGGGCGCCCAGCTCGGGGTCCGGGGGACCTACTGTTGATGAGATAAATCCTGCATTACATTATAAGGACCCTAAACTATGGGAATTATGGTATATTCCTTATTATGGGTAATGCAGGATTTACATCATCAACCGTAGTAGGTAAAGTTTAGGGTTTAGGGTTGAGGGTATAATCAGTCATAAGATAATCATAGGTGAGCGGCTGTAGGGTCAGGGTTTAGGGGTGAGTACGATGTCTCTGAAGTCCTTCCATTTCCCTCTGTTTCGGGGTGTGGTAGGTTTGATTAGAATTCAGGGCAAGGGTTCTTCGTCTTCAGACCTAGGACTTCGTGTTGGAAGGGTTTCAAAAGCCCTAAACCCAAAACCGAGACCCTAAACCTTAAACCCCAAACTGTGCAGTCGGGTTGAAGGTAGGGTGGGTCAGGCACACCTTTGTGGGCCTTCGAGAGTTTTGGATGACAGCCCGCGCAGGCCCTAACAGAGACGTTGTAGAGGTCATAAGGTGTCTCCAGGCGTAAACGAAGGTTTTTAGGCTCAGGGATGTGTGCATAGAGGGTTTAGGGCGAAGGGTTTAGGGTCCCTAAACCCTAAACCCTACAAAGGACTTGCATGCCAACTCTTTCAGGGTGCATGCACTGACGCAGAATGTACTCAGGCTTGACAGATGTTCCCTTATTATAATTATAGTTTCATGGGCCCCCAACCCTCTTCGAAGTATAAAGGCCCCTATATCAAACTAACTAGATGATTCCATGGGCACATGGATCCTAAGAGATGGAGAGCTGGGGAATTTCCAGGGTAGGACTGCAGGTTTGCTGGTTTCTGCGACTTACAGGGTTTAGGGTTTAGGGTTTATAGGTTTTAGGGTTTAAGGTTTAGGGTTTAGGCTTGCACCCTAAACCCTATGTCTTTGGGTATTGGGGTTTAGCATAGGGTCGGCAGCAGGTACTCCATTCCAACATTCGATGTCTTCGGGCGTTTAGGATTTGGAGTACAAGCCCTGTCTAGGTCGTAGCCACAAAATCCTACATTTGCAGAGCAGCAACCCTACATTAGCTAGGGTTTAGGGTTCAGGGTTTAGGCTTAGGATTAGGGTTACGATTCAGTTGCGATTAGGGTTGTATGGTTTAGGGTTAAGCCAAAATCAAGAAGAAACCCCAACCTTGAAAGATAAGGGGTCCTTTACCAACCATGCGACCCTAAACCCGAAATCCTAAACCAAGCCATCAACCCTACAAGCCTAAACCCCAAACTCCCAAACCAAAGACCCCAGACTTCAAACCTCAAAGCCCAAAGACCCCTAAACCCTGAACCCTAAACTTCAAACCTCAACGCCCAAAGACCTTTTAAGCCCTAAACTCTAACCGCAAACCCTAAACCCTAGAACTCAAACCTCAAAGCCCAAAGACCGTGAGGCTTCCGCTGCCTATGCCAGCTTCGTGGAGAAAGCGCGGAAGCTGCGGCTTTGCCTTGAGCATTTGTGTAGAGCTTTGAGGGTTTAGGGTTCAGGGTTCTTATGTAGAGCTTTTCGGGTTCAGGGTTCTTATGTAAATCTGTTAGGGTTTAGGGTTCTTATGTGGAGCTTTTAATTAGGGTTTGGGGGTTTAGGGTTCTTATCTTATGTAGAGTCGAGCTTTTTTGGTTTTGGGGTTTGGGCGATTCCGGGGTCATCTAGTTCAGGGTGCAGACAGAACGGTCCCCAATGTATCTGGGTTTTGCCCTCGTGGATACGGGTCCCTAGTACCCATAGGCCCCATAGTGGTTCCTTCTTGGGGTTTTCTTATCGGATTCTATATATGCACCCGCAAAAGGAACTACTTTAGGGCCTATGGGCAAACTCTACTGGAGTTCACATGCTCCAGCGCCTTTCGAAATAAGGGGGATCATGCACGTGCTGGGCCGAAGCCGCGGCGCAGTCTTTGGGAACCGCAGCGGCAGACAGATCCTGACATGGCACGAAGCAAGAGTTGGACGTGGCTCGTAAGAAGCTGCTCTCATGCCATCGCCTGTTTTTTCTGGATCTACGTCGGGGCCCAGGGAAGACACCGCAGTCAGGTGAGGATAGTTGGCTAGCACAGTGCCCGCGGGCCCGCGTCGCTCTGCGAGACTTTGCACGGCATTTATCTGATATCTCGAAGACCTGGATCTGCAGTTCCTCCTTTGCGAGCTGTCCAGACTTGTGTGCCACAATCTGCGGTGAGTACGCCAACAGGTCTTTCACCCCTGCTGCACTGCAAGCCCAAGTTATCGACTACCTAAACCCCAAAACTTCAACCCCAAACCCTAAACCCATTATCTAAGTTATCTACTGCCTAAACCCTAAACCCTAAACCCTAAACCCTTTATCTACATGGAAAGAACAAACTTGAGGCTCCGAGGCTTTGGTTTCTTTGGCAGGCCAGAGGTCTCGAACGTTGTGTTGGTGTCCAGTTGGCCTCCACTGGTTCAGGGTTTTAGGGTTTTCTGGGTTTTAGGGTTTAGGGTTTAGGGCTTGGGGGTCCAAGAACAGCAAAAAACAGATTACAGAAAAAAAGCTACAGGTGCGCCTTCCCCGATATAGTTTTTTGCAAATCAAACCCAACGGACCTTTGGCCAAACCTTCAAAAACCCCACATGCTGGTCAAATCTTCTAAAAACAAACTTCCGCGGGGTTTAGGGTTCTTATGTAGAGTTTTTATGGTTTAGGGTTTAGGGTTCTTATGTAGAGCTTTCAGGGTTTAGGGGTTTAGGGTTCCGGGGTCTAGGGTAGTGTTAGTTACGGCCCGTAGGTTTACGGTAAACTTGGACTCAAAGACAAACACAAGCACGAAGCCTTAAACTAAACCCTAAACCCTAAACCCTAAACCCTAAACCCTAAACCCTAAACCCTAAACCCTAAACCCTAAACCCTAAACCCTAAACCCAATCCCAAAAAGCCCTCATCAACCCCAGAAGGCCCGAAACA
>CAJNDV010022525.1:46928-62496 GCA_905221635.1 Symbiodinium sp. CCMP2456
GGGCTTTTAGGGCTTATGGTTTAGGGTTTATAGGGCTTGGGTTTTAGAGTGTAGGCCTTTTTTGCCCGCAATCCCTAAACCCGAAACCCTAAACCCTAAACCCCTAAAACCCTAAACCTCTCAGGAAGACTCAGAGCAAGAGGGCAGCGGACAAGCTGGCAGACAGGGACCCACGCTTGGGATGTTAGGGTTTAGGGTTTGGGGTTTAGGGGTGCTGTAGTGTTTTTGTTTTGCTTGTGGGGTTTACAGGGCTGTGCAGAGTAGTCCGCTGCATGTATCTATATGGTTTTGACCAGGCGGTACAGAGTTCTCGAGAGTTTGATCGGGCTTGGGTTATATACGACGGCTTCGATGTCTGCCTGTTAGATGACGTTCGCTCCATAGCTCTCATTGTGGCGATGATGGTTGCAAGTATTAGCGCTGGCCGCTAGGTGCTTTCAACATCATTCTTCCGTCATGCATCCACTCAGTTGCCAGGATCACTTTTCCTGTTTTCCGTCTCTACTATTCGCATTGCTACTGTTGATGATACAAATCCTGTATTACCTTCACGACCCTAAGCTATGGGCGTTATGGTATATTCCTTATCATGGGTAATGCAGGATATGCATCATCAACCGTAGTAGTAGACGATGCTTTGAGTCACGACTGTTAGAGCTTGAGCATGGGGCCGGCGACGACGGTTCAGGTTTGCAGGCTTCTCTGGTTAGGTCTGGTTAGGGTTTAGGGTTTAGCCTGCCAAAGAATACTCTAGAACAGCTTCGGCCTTCCAGCCTACGCACAAAACGCTACAGAACGGTACTGTTCGATGACCACATACTCATAAGTGTAGAACCTTGAAAACTGTAGGTTGCTGGACCCATCAGGTGAACCCCAAACCCAAACCCTAAACCTCCAAACCCGGTTAACCCTGCACCCCCATTCCTACCCTACCGCGCCCTTGCGCCCCTTGACCCCTGGCGGTACCTTCCAGCCTAAATCCTAAACCCTAAACCCTAAATATGAGCCAAAATCCTAAACCCTCAACCCTAAATATGAGCCTAAATCCTAAACCCTCAACCCTAAATATGAGCCTAAATCCTAAACCTTAAACCCTAAATTTGAGCCCCCTTAACCCCCTCAAACCCGAAGAGCACAAGACAGTCCTTGACCAGGAGCGCAAGAAGGCGGAGATGGCCGCTGCCAGGGAAAGAGATCCTTGGCATAGGGTTTAGGGTTTTGGGTTTAGGGTTTTGGTTTAGGGTTTAGGGCACTTAGCTTGTGTTCATCATGCAGGCTACGGGCTACGCGGAGGTTCAAATACGCAGGTTCAAGAGCAGCTTGCGGTGGCGTGTAATTAGCGATTCAACCCTCATCATTATCATTATTCTATCTGATGTACCCTTGTATGAATAAATTAATTTATTCTCATAATATACATGAAACGGTCATGCGGGCTCAGAGCTCACATTTCAGCTGACAGCGGCTGGCTCAAGATGGGTCCGGCTAGCTAGCTACTGGTAAAATTACTGATGGCCCATATGTTGTTTCTATTATGATGCAGCACCCCGTTAGAAGACAACAGAAACACATGAAGGCCTCTACTGTGCGTAAGATGAACTGGGGTTCCTTTCTTGCAACACCCCAATAGAACAACATCAGAAACATTAAGGCCGGTTTCGTGTGTAAGATTAGTTTGGGGTTCCTTTGTTCGGTTTCGGGTTGAGGTTTCCGAGCCCTACACCCTAAACCCTAAACCCAAACCACTAAGCCCTAAGCCCTAAACCCCTAACTTCCAGACGATATGATTGCGAAGAGCAACGCGGGTAGCTACCGAAATGGGTTGATCCCGCTCCTGACCTCGATCTCCCTTACCTGTAGCCAAAGAAACTTACCGTTTCAGGATTCCTTATTATGGCTTCTATACATAATTCTTTAAGAAGGTAGGTATTTTTGGGCCACGGGTAAGCGAAATCTAGGAAACTCGGTTTATGTGTTTAAGGCTTTGGGTTTGGCGGGTTTGGGGGTTTACAGTTTTGGGTTCAGGGTACACCCTGCGGACGTAGCTGAGGCAAAGTTCGAGAAGGCCGCCGGCAAGAAGAAGGGCAAGGCGATCTCCGGGGAGTTTCTTTCAGGGGTTGTTTCACGTTACAGAAGGTGCTTCACTATCTTAACTCTTGTTTTGAGCTTTTCTTACGTGTGTGTGTGTGTGTGTGTGTGTGAGTGGGTGACTTTGGGGCTTTCGTCAAGAGATTGTTTTTTGTTTTTTTCCTGGTCCTTCCAGGGTTAGCACATGCTTTTGTTGCAATATCCTTCGGGCCTTCTGTCGGCAATGTTGTGGGTATTTCTCGGCCGCTCATAACGTCATGCAGCCCTTGCCACAGGCCAGCTGCTGCCCAGAATGCCCCAAAGAAAAACCCTAAACCCCAAACCCCCGAAAGAACAACCCTAAACCCTAAACCTCAGGAGTCTTACAGCAATCTGTGCTGTAGCCATGGTCTCTCAAGATCCCACGGGCCATCCTGAACCATACGTTATGGCCAATGAATAGCTTATGACCGCGAACACAGTATTTTCACAAAAGCTTCATGTACCTGTATAGCACGCCTTGGCCCGAAAGTAGCTATACAGGGACTACTTCAAGGCCGAAGTGGATCCTTTTTGGGCACATGGTCCCTTAAACCCTGAACCCTCAGAGTACCCCTATGGAAACCCTTAAAGGAACCCTTACAGTAGCACCCTTATAGTAGTACCCTTAAAGGAACCCTATTTGGGCACATGGGCCCTCAGGATGGCGTTCCATCTAAACCCTAAACCCTAAACCCATCCACAGGTTGCAAAGCCGGGGGCCCCGGCAGAGCCAGAGCCGCCTTTGGTGGAGATCCCGCCGCCGCTGGAGAAGGTGGGCACTCGTTTAGGATTTAGGGGTTTACTTAGAGTTTAGGGTTTAGGGTTTACTTGGAGTTTAGTGTTTAGGGTTTACTTAGGGTTTAGGGTTTAGGGTTTACTTAGGATTAAGGGTTTACGGTTTACTTAGGGTTTACTTAGGGTTTAGGGTTTACTTAGGGTTTAGGGTTTAGGGTTTACTTAGGGTTTAGGGTTTAGGGATGCACCTGTGGCGTCGTACCCTACCCGTTGTTTAGGATACCTTGCTATGCAACAGTTCATAGTCATAACCACAGATGATTAGGTACCGCCTTTTGAGGTAGGGTTCACGGTTAGGGATTTTATATAGAGTGCCAACTTAGTTGTGTAGCCCTTGGGGTCCCAAGTTCCTTATAAACATACGCTCTCTAGGGTTTAGGGTTTAGGGTTTAGGGTTTAGGGTTAGCCTAGGTATAACTACTACCCGCAACCAAAGTACCTTATTATTGGGTCGTTTGGACCCTCAGTATAGGTACCCCCAAAAAGAGGTAGGGTATGGGCCTACAGGTAGCGTTTAGAGCACAAAGCAGGCTAATATGGGGGCCTAAATAGTTACCTGTACTATCTTGGGGGGGATTCCTGATTATAATGATAGTGTAGTATACCTCAAAATCCTATTCTAATTAACAAGGCCCCTAAACTCTCAACCCTTATAGTAGCCCTTATAGAACCCTTTAAGGAACCCTTTAAAGGAACTCCCCCAAACCCTATTCTAATTATTAAGGCACCTACATTAGGAGAGTTGCAGGTGTCGGCCTCGAAGCCGCTGTGGTGCGAGTTCGGGGCTTTTCAGGGTTTAGCAGAGGCCCAGGGTTGAGGGTTTAAGGTTAAACCCTACACCCAAAGGCTCCATGTACCTTTATAGTAGATACTTAGGCCGTAAAGGGGTCCCTATATTATATAGGCTCTTTAAGGCTTAAGTATCTACTATATGGGAACATGGAGCCTTAGGGATAAACCCTAAACCCGAATTAAGGCTTGGGTTTAGGATTTAGGAGTTGTCTTTAGGTAGGGGGTTTAGAGGCAGAGTTCCGGATTGGAACTGCTTGGTCTTGGACAATCAATGAGAGTCTGGTTTCAGGTTTACAGGGCTTTGGGTTTAGGGTTTATAGGGGTTAGGATTTACAGTAGGGTTTAAGGCTTATATACGGGAGTTTCGGGTTTACGTAGGTCACATGGCCTCGAGGGCTTTGCAGATGAACCTTAAACAGTTCCTCGAACCCGCAGCTACAACACCCAACCCCTCAATGCCGAGCCCATTATGAAAGACCGTTCACCCACATCGTTCCGGACAACATCCATGCAGCTCCCGAGACGCAAACCCTAAACCCTGAATCCCTGAACCCGTAAACCCCGAAACCCCCGAAACCCCCTAAACCCTGAATACTGAACCCTTAAACCCTAAACACCTAAGCCCTTAAACTCTACACCCTGAACCCTAAACCCAACCATTACAGCACTTGTGTTTTGGTTTAGCGTTTTCGAGGCGCCAGGAAGCTGCAAGATCTAGAGCAGTCGGGGTGGAGACTTGAAACAGAGTTTAGGGTTTACGGTTTCGAGTTTAGGGTTTAGGGTTATATAAGTAAGTTTTAGAGTTTAGGGTTTAGGGTTTAGGTCGCACAGATACTGGGTGAGGGCCTAGTGTTTAGGATCAAAGGTTCCGGGTTTAGATTCTTTCACCCTAAATCCTAAACACCTAAACCCTAAACCCCTAAAACCCAACCTGCACCCTGAACCTTAAACCCAAACCTTTTGAATCCACCCTGAACCCTGAACCCCAAACTTAGACCCTAAACCGCATACGGTCTAGCAGAGAGAAACTGCCTGAAATTGGCTCCAATTTCACCGGCCCTAGGACTCCCGACCCTAAGCGACCCTGGCACCCAAATTTAGGGTTTAGGGTTTATATACCCCAAGACTGCCTCAAACATTTACATCAAACTTAAGGTTCAGGCTTAAGGGTATATACCCTAAACCGTTTAGGGTATATACCCTAAGACTGCCTCAAACCCGAGACATGAAAGCGCAAACCTCCCAAGCACGCAATTCGCTTGGAGGATCCCTTTTGGGACGAGTGCTTCTCTGGCGCCGAGGTGCCGACCCCCGTGCAGGGATGTCTTGTCCAGGCCTAATATTCGCGAGTAGTGGTGTACTTGAGTAGTTCTCTAAATTAGGATCCCTTTTAGGGTCCTTTTTATAAGGGTGCCGTGCTATATTGGGGACCTAAACGGGGACCCTCATTTAGAGAAATGACCACTTGAGACTAAAGTAATTAGAAGAAGTCACGGGGTGTTATTCATTGATTTCTTTGAAGGAGTGTGTTTGCTTTTGCACCTGAGCCCTCTGCATTAGCACCATGCTTGCCCGACCCTAAACCGCTCGAGTGTGCTGCTAGGACCCCAGAGAACCCAATACACCTTAATTAAGGAATATACCTTAAATTATAGGGGCCATAATATTCTGATTTAAGGTATATTCCTTAATTGAGGAGTATACCTTAATTTATAGGGGCCTTAATACTATGATTTAAGGTATATTTCTTAATTGAGGGGTATTGGGTTCGCTAGGACCATGTTGCTTGCCATTGCCGTCGCATTGCCTCTATTCTTGCCACTGCTCAGTGCTCTTGGACACGAGGAGCCCACCAGCTCTTGACTGGCCTTCCTCAACATCCCCAATAGCCCCAAATCCCCCCAAGAACCCTAAACCAACATTTGAAGCCCAATAGCTCTAAATCCTTCAAAAACCCTAAACCCAACATTTGAAGGACAAGAGGCAAGAGCCATAGCAGTTTTCACGAGGGCATAAGCCGGGAAGATTGAACCCTGCATGCGCAAGCCTAAATCCCAGACCGTCGACTTCCCCTCCGAGCAGTTATTTCGGAGTCTTCATATTGACTATCTCTACTATTTTTTTTGCGGGGGGTCCTTATTGTAGTACAATATACTCCGAAACCCTGTTCTAATTATGAAGGCCCCTACATTCTGCAGCCTGTATCCCTACGGCTCCAGTTGTATCTGATAATCATCTAATATCTCTTCCCAAGACTAACCTGCATAACCACTATCCGAAACCCAAGTACCTCGTCATTGGGCCCTGTGGACCGTCAAGACCACCCCCTATACAGCCCTACAGAAAACCCTTTAAAATCCCTTATAGACACCATGATAAGAACCCTTTATATCAACACTAGCCGTACAGAAGACCCTCGAAAATCCCTTATAGACCCCGTGATAAGAGCCCCTTCTATCAGCACTAAGCAGTAAGGGTATGCCAGAGCCCCATGAGCCATAACCGCGAATTCGAGTTTTTTTAGGGGTTTAGGGGTTTAGGGGTTTAGGGTTTTGGGTTTAGAAGGCTTTCCTCGATTCCCTCGACATCGATGTCGTCGTTGGCGACCGTATCGCATGGGCAGCGGCACAGAAAGGAGGCGTGGGGCTTTGGACCTTCGGGCTTGAGATAAGGATCCGAGTAATTAGTGGTATTCTCCATATCATATGGTCGATATGATGATACAGTAAAAGTTTATCAGAAGTATATCCCAAGACTCATCATTCAAGCCACCTGTTGGGGCTGTTCGTGATCCAGGTCAGTAAACCCAGGCAGTGAGTCTCAACGCGTCGAGCAAAACCCTAATCATCTGCTCCAAGGACCTACAGTGCAGCAAGCACAAATTGGTTCCCAGCAAATAGGTAAGAGAGCTCTCTCTCCGTCTCCCTCTCTCGCTCTCTGTCTGTAGCCACAGACCATAATACGATAAAGTTTATGCATCGTAGTGCTGCCGTGAAGAGAAACCTTCTTTATCCATGAATTCTCGGCGCAACTCCGAGCCCGAAATTCTAACTCGAGAGCCTTATGGAGGGTGGGGTGGGAAGTTTTCAAGGGGGCTTATTACATCAGTGCACCACTCTACTTCCCAACCCAGCTCTGAAGTTCCGGACATTCAGCTGCATGAACACATGGGGATTACTGTGAGGCCAAAGTATATACTAGATGAAGGCATGGACCTGCAAGGAAAACCCTCCCAAAATCCCCGAATGTCTTGAAATCTAGTAGGCCTGCAGCAGACTCCACGACCTTTGCGGCCTTCTCTCGTCTTAGGCATTATATGCCCTACCCATAGGCACCATCGTAGTTCCTTTTTGGGATTCCCTAATAGGATCCTATTAGGTAATCCCATAAAGGAACTACTATGGGGCCTATGGGTAGTCCTGTCAAGCCTCTCTCCTTTTGTGAAATGCCGTAAACCCCAAACCCAAAGCCAACCAAACTATACGGTTTAGGTTTTAGGGTTTAGGGTTTAGGGTCTCCTTTTGAGAAATGCCGTAAACCCCAAACCCAAAGCCAACCAAACACCCATGAGTTGTGTTGTAGGTGCGGCTGGCATGGACTTGCTACGTCCATCGGCTGCACAACGAGGGCTCGGACTCTGGTTCTTTACGTTTGCAACTAGTAACCGCCACTTATAATAGTCATATAGTTATCGTGGTCTTCATAGTTGTAGTAATAGTTGTAGAATTTTCCTAAACCCTAAACCCTAAACCCATAAGCAGACTATGTAGCAGCGAACTACAGAGACGACAGTTGAGAATCCTTAGCCCGAACCTTTTCCCGAGTATTACCGGCCTGAGGGTCAATCAACCCTTGCGCGGAGGTTGGGTTCGTTAGGAGGTCTCTTGTGTTTGCTGCTTTTGGTTTAGGGCCGGGTGTTCGATGTTTAGGGATTTAGAGTTTAGGGTTTAGAGTGTTCTTGCCTTGGCGTTTGGTGTTTTAAGGGTCTAGAGATTTTAGACCCAAGTATAGTGTTCAACGGCGTGGATTATGGGGTTTCGGGATTATATGCTCTACCAGCAAGATTCACATGAAGATCGACCGTTAAAGTAGTTCCTGTTCTGGGAAGCCAAGCTGCCTATTAGGATCCTTGTTAGAGGCCGGCAAGGCAGCCACAAGAGGATCTGCAATTGAGGGCCAGCTTGTCCGGAAATTCCTTGAACTTGAAACCTTAGTCCCCAGTTCCGTCGGTATTTCGACCTCAGCTGTGGTTTGACAGCTTCTGGGGCGGGTTCAGAAGTGGAGGGATTCCCCAAGGTTCAGCCTTTGGGGTTAGGATTTATGATTTAGGATCTTGACGGTTTGGAAATTTGACGGTTTTGAAGCTTTATATGGCGTGAAGGCTGCGCGACCAGGGTAGCAGGGTTCAGGAATCAATGTGAGAAATGATGATGCAGTTTGCTTTGAGGGGCGAGGGGTATATTGCAGTGTAGCTACATAGGGTCATGAGGTGATGCAATTGCGAATTATTCAGACTCCGTACAGTTTACGGAGTTGATCATGCATTAAAACTTGCATTTGTTTGGGGTTCTGATTCCGAAAGTATAAGCCTATGAAGCTTGTCTGCGTGAAAACGCGTCAGAGACGGGATTGATTGCAAGACTGTGGCAAGATAGAATGCTTCTCCCCAGGTGAGGTTCAACTGCACCAACTGCATCAAACCCATCAGGGGTCTTGTGGTAAGTGCTGATTAAGTAGTTGAAGTCGCTGAGGCCGCCAATGGTTGTATGGGACTTTGGGTAACTGGAGTTGCATCTTCTGGTGAATCGGATGGTGATGTGAAGTTACATTCCTAAATTCTGGAGGGTTTGCGCGGAATGGGCATCAGGACGGACCCGGATGTCGAAGACTTCTACCTTCCGTGCTCTCATGAGCTATTTCCCTTTGTCAAAATGAACTCCAAGGGGTGAGTACAAACGTTACCTGTATTTTTGTTTTCGTTCTTAGGGTGCTTAGGCTGCTTAAACCATAAACCCTAAACCCTAAACCCTAATGCTGGCTAACGAAAACCGTTGAATGCTTTGCCCCAAGCTCTGATACAGTGCCGTCGGCTGTTTTCTCGTGGCTACCCTAGGCCCCACTGTAGTTCCTCTTTGAGATTACCTAATAGGATCCTGAATATAAGCCACAAAAAGGAACTACTATGGGGCCTATGGGTACCCATAACCCCATGCAATGCCCAGCAGTCTGTGCCCAGAGCACTGAGCGAGAAAACCCGAAGGCCGTAAATGCCTAAACCCCAAAACCCAAACCCTGGACCCTGAAGCCTAAACCCCACACCCTAAACCCCAAACCTTCCCTTAGTATTACTAAAACTGAATAATTTGAAAAAGGGTACCTTCATGATTAAGGGGTCACTCAGGAACCTAGCCCTAAGGGTCCATGTGCCCAAACAGTATATACATTGGCCTATTCCGTATATAGGTACTTTAAGGTCAAAGTATATGCCATTTGGGTGCCTGGACCCTTAGGGTAGTATCTGTAAAGCCCTAGGGGGAAGCTTCCAAACACACTTTGCTTGCCAAGCTCTGGTCTTTGAGGCAAGCTTCAGCGGCTTCCTTTCAAGGCCCGGCTGAGAAGGGGCTTAAGGGGTTTAGGGTTTAGGTTTCAGAACCTTGGTGTTTTGCGTTTATAGTTTTAAAACCCTAAACCCTAGAAACCCTAAGCCCTGTAAACCCTAAACCCTATAAGCCCTAAACCCTATAAGCACTAAACCCTATAAGCCCTAAACCCTAAACCCTGTAAGCCCTAAACCCTATAAACACTAAACCCTCAGGGTATTTCGGGTTTAGGGTTTAAAGGGGCCTTTGGCTCCCTGTTCGTGGCTCAGGCGTGGTGACTTGGATCTCCAGTTTGTCAAGCTTGAAGTGGGGCTGTTGAAGGTTTAGGGTTTAGGGTTTAGGGTTTAGGGTTTAAGGTTTAGGGTTTAGGCTTTAGGGGTGGTTCCTTTTGGTTGGGAGCTGAGATTTGTAACAAAAGGCGGAGACTATAGGTAACCTTCAACCGTTTTGGGGTGTTGGAATCCCTATAGAATCCCGAAGGTTAACCTTTAGTTCCCCTAGTATATTCGACTGCCCCTATGCTGTGCTTGGTTGTCCATTGAACTAGGTGCAAGGTCGCATGAACCGTGTACTTCAAAACTCATGCCCTGACATGTTTGGCAGCAGCAAAAACTGGTTCTGCGCAATCCTCACAACCTCTCAGACCATATAGCAAAGGAGTCCATGAAGATGTGCCTGGGATCTGGTCTGCGTCGATCCTTCATGGACAGGGAAGCTCCCACAACAGGTGAAATCGACTCGGGCCCGCCATGCGATTCTTCCGCCCAGAATTCCTGCCGCGACGCTTCGCTTCGGGCCCAGTAGCGCTTGGTGGTTGCTACCCCCGCAAGAAGCCAACCTATAGTCTCCATTGTAGTTCTTTTTTTGGTTTAACCCGTTTAAAATTAAGGATCCTAAAATGTAAACCCAAAAAGGAACTACAATGGAGACTACAGGAAAGTTTTCATGCGTTTCCAGGAGCTGGCTTTGCATAGTGGGAGAACGCAGGCTCGTGACTCTCACGGCAGGTCCCGACGACCCCGGTGCCGTCAATCTGGGCATGGCTGAAAGCTGCTCCAACACAGGCAGTGCGTAGTTCCGAGAGGCCCGCGCCTTGCCTTCCGCAGTGTCCCCGTCATGTTTCATTTCACTTCATTGCCGGTGTGATAGCAATAGCCCTACACGTGAAGCTTCAACTCTGCAGCAAACCCTCAACCTTAAATCCACATCAAGCCCCCGACCCAGATATTCGAAACCTTTTCAAACCCCAAACTATAAGAAGTCCAACTCGCCCTTCATCACTGAGTCACTCACTAACCAACATGCACGGGCCTGCCTAGAAGCCAGGCAGCCCCACAGTGTTTTACGCCCGTTTTGGAACAAGGGCCCTTGTAGGACCAAAGATACCGCCTTGCACGCACTGTCCGAAGTTTACGGTGTAATGTAGGAGTCTAAAAAATTACCAATACTATTTTGGGGGCTCCTTATATATATATATATATAGTATAATACCCCAAAAGCCTTTTCTAATCATTAAGGCCCTGTATTAGGCATTATCAGGCTTTGGACATTGGAGTCCAGTGTAGGACCCGGGATTTGGGTCCTTCTGAAGCTTACTGTAACGGTCCATGTACTCAAATTGTGTATATACTATTAGGGCAGAAGACCCTTGTAGGGTTGTAAACCCTAGCCTAAACTGTTCTCCACAGGCATCCAGCTTCTTCCGTCGCCGCAGCGCCGACTGTCCCGAAACACCGCTCCACCACGCGCTGCTGCACAAGGAATGCGGTGAGGGACCCTAAACCCTAAACAACCCTAATCCCTAAGCAACCCTTAATCCAAAAAACAACCCTAAACGCTTGATACGCTCAACAACCCTCTCTCCTAAACCCTTCCGTTAGGGTTGACAGTTAGGGCGTTCGACAACTCGAGCCGGAAATTCATAGGGTTTGGTAAGGTGTCCCTCTATAGGGCTTGAGGCTCTAAGATCCGGCTGCACCTACACCCTCCAATGTAGGAGCCTGATCAAGATACCCTGTTCCTACAACCCGGAAATATTAGGATAGCGACCCAGGGCTTCTCAATCAGGTTCCTATGTTTCCTCGAAGTACCACAAGCTCCAGTGTCTCAATTAAAGAAAACCGGAGTATAAAGACATACAGTAAGCAGGGAGCCTACAAAACGAGTAGGCGATGGCTTAGTAATTCTAGCTGGGCATCTAGAGCATCAGAGTCTTCCAGCCCAGGCGCTTCAATCCCACCCCACAACTCTGAACCCTAAACCCTAAAGCTGTATTTTTTGCAATCCTGGGGTTCGGGGCTGAAGCAGACCAAGCCAAGTGGTTTGAAGGGTGGGCTTCAGAGTGTAGGGTCGAGGGCGTAAAGTTTAGGCTGGAGGGTCTAGGGTCTAGGGTTTAGGGTTTAGGGTTTAGGGCTTAGGGTCTAGGGTCTAGGCTTAGGGTTTAGGGTTTAGGGCTTAGGGTCTAGGGTGTAGGCTTTGGGTTTAGGGTTTAGGGCTTAGGGTCTAGGGTCTAGGCTTAGGGTTTAGGGTTTAGGGTTTTTAGGGTTTAGGCTTTAGATGAGTCAGGACATGGAGATGATACAGCTCTTCGCCAAGGACCACATGCGCAGATTCAGGCAGTCTGCACTTTCAGACCTAGCCCAGGGCATGGATGCTAGGGTGTACTTGCAGCCCAAACCATACGAAATCGTAGGGCTATGCCCGGTTATGCACCAATTATAAGCCCCAAGCCCTAGTATGACCCTCTGTAATTGCAGAATACAGCGTGTGAAGTAAAGCGGTAGGCTATGCGGAGCTTAGGAATTGGCCGGGGGGGTCTTAGGGTGTATATTGATCCCCAAGTGCAAACCAGAAACTCCCAAATTCGTTACTTAGGCAATAGACCATCCTTCATACGACTTTGGCCGGAATCGTCTTGAAATACTTTAACGGCGGTTTAAAGCGCGTTACTTATCGAGTCCCTGAGAACAGGAAATCTACGCTACCCTCCCCCCTGGGCCCGAAGCCCAAAACCGACCCCACAGGGTTCTTTGAGGTTTAGGGTTTAGGGTTTAGGGAGAAGGAGATGTTTAGGGTGTAGGGCTTTGTGGTTTAGGGTTTAGGGTGTAGGGAGAAGGAGATGTGCCGGAGCAACAATGCCACCTACATCTCACAGTCGATCGTCAACGGGGTTATGCACTTTGACCTTACCGTTGGAACTGAGATCTGGCACCTTGGCGCAACGCCTATAAGGGGTTTTATATGGGTTTACGAGGGTGTATGTTGTTTAAGGTTTTGTGGGGTTTATACTAGTTTTCGGTTTTGTATTATACGGGATTTTGAAGAGATCAGAATCTGCATCATCGGCGGTAGTCGCATCCCCTCAACTTCTCCGTATTCTGTAAGTGTTTTCTTTTGTATATCCGAACACCTTAGCCAAATTCTTCAGGTCCCTAAACCACTATAGGTCTTGCCAGGGCTCAGCGCGCAGGGCTTAGGTAAACCAGACGCTTGAATAACCACCGCTGCCGATCCAGGCGGCTCCTCCTTATAATTCTACTACGGTTGATGATATAAATCCTGCATTACCCCATAATAACGAATCTACCGTAATTCCCATAGTTTAGGGTCCTTAAGGTAATGCAGGATTTATATCATCTACGGTATCACGGTTTAGGGTTTAGGGTTTTCTACTATCATATACCTCAACACCCAACTTTGTTAATCAAGGTCGCTAACTATACTACAAGCCCTAGGCTTTTCCACTGCGAGTCACAACCACCTCAAGTGCCACGAAGCCTTTGCAAACACCTGAAGGAAATATGACCACAAGGGGTCCAAGTACCCATTACTTAAGGACTTTGGGGCCTTTGGGGGTACCTAAAACCATAAATAAGGACTACTTGGACCCTTAGGGTGATAGGATCCCCAGCATGCTGAGAACCCCGCACCCCGCAGCTAAGGCATACTCGTCAATGCAGGCGTACTGGGTTCTCTGGGTGATAGAGTACAACAGGCCCTCCTTCAAGCTGTCTGTCTTTCAGCCGTTGGGTTTTGGGCCATCAGCATTCCTACCCCACCCTGTTCTACTGCATGAAACTTTCAGGAACTCGTGGACCCTAACATAGAACCCTGAACGGCAGGATCCTTACTATAAGGATCCATATTTTAAGGACCCCGAAGTTTCTGAAACTGCCATGTTTTGAGAAACCCTAAACCCTAAACCCAAAACTACCCAGGTATTGGCCACGCCATGGTTCTGATGCTCGAGGGCTGATCCCTCGAACGGGTCCTTCGGAGCAGGCCGTTGGGGCGAAGGGGTTGAGGTGAACTTGGGGTTCTTCTGGTTGGCTCTTAGGACTTCAACTACTTTGGGTTTCTATATGAACTATAAGAAAAGGTGCTGAAAGTTTGAACTTTTAGGAAGGGTTCAGAAGTCAACCAAGTTAATGCAGGAACCTGATTAAGAAACCCTGGTCTTACAACCCCCCTAAATATTCGGATCCATATTCAACAAACTCAATAAAGACCCAAGGTTGCTGAATCAAGTTCCTATATTGGGGCTTAGGGCTTTCAGCTTAGGGCTTAGATTTGGTTCTACTTCTCCGGTGGTCAGGTTCAGGGTATATGTACAAGGGCCTGGCTTACAATCGGTGTCGGGTTTACCAACCTTCTGCTTACAAGCCTTTGGAAATTTGAGAGTGGAGCTCGGTCGGAAGAGCCAAGTCCACCCGCGCCGCCACGTCCATCTCAAACACGGCTGACTGAGTACTGTCCACCCCAACCAAACCTTGAAGCCTAAACCGCAAGCATAGCTTTCCGAGCCCCTCAACCCTGCACCCTAAACCCTAAACCATAAACCCTCACCCCTCAACCCTAAACCCTAAACCCTAAACCCTAAACCCTAAACCCTAAACCCTCACCCCATAGACCCACTTTCCGAGCCTTCCGTCGCCAGGACGCCCTCGTCCCCCACGCAAAGGAGACCGACGTTGGGATCCTTTTCAGCATGCCATGAACAACTCCTTAGGGTTTAGGGTTTAGGGTTTAGGGTTTAGGGTCTATGATAAGAACCTTCAACAAAGTAGGTTATGGTGGCTTCAGCGTATACCATGAACTACCGACACCTACTTTTTTTTGTAGCGTCCCCTATACAACTCCATATTAGGGTTTCTAAAAAGACCTAGACAAAAAGTAGGTTATGGTAGCTTAAGGTATGTTTGGTAGCTCCTTTTGGATCCGAGCTATAGGGCCTTCCATATCACATAAACTTAGGGGCACAAGTAAATACCAATGCTATTCCATAGGGCTCAAGAACTAATGGATAAACATAAAAACAATTAAATATTCCATTTGCATATATATATATATGTATATATATATATATATGTATATATGCATATACTCGACTATACTCTACTATACTGTACCGTACCATACCATACGACACTAGACCATTCTAGACCCAAGAACCATATTCTTTGTATTAAGGCCCACCTGAAGGCCAGGCAGGAAGGTGCCACTGTTACTGCAATCCTGCCCTAAGCCCTAAGCCCTAAACCCTAAACCCTAACCCCTAACCAACCCTAAACCTTAAACCTTAAACCCTAAACCCGAAACCCTAAACCCTAAAATCTTATCCGGCTAAGCCTGGCTCCAGTAAAGTCACTCGAAAGCAGCCGAAGGTTAATAAATGGTTTAGGGGTTTATGGATTAGGGTTTGGGAATCACTCTAACGCAACCGAAGGTTAATAAAGGGTTTAGGGGTTTAGGTCAGGGTTTGGAAATCACTCTCACGCAACCGAAGGTTAATAGAGGGGTCGGAGAAATTACCGCCCTCGCAATTTCCCTGTCATGAGTATATTGCAGTGGACCTCCAAATCCAATTCGATTTACCAGGGCCCCTGTATTAAGCGCTAATAGTACAGAGCCTTTTGATTTGGATTGTGGGCGTTAATATTTAGAATAGGAATAGGGCTTGGGGGTATACTATACTATAATTATGACAAGGAATCCCCAACATAGTATAGGTAATTATTTGGGCCCCTATATTTGCCCTGAACTCCTGCTGTTGTCGGCTTAGCAGTTCAAGGCTCATGTTCACTTTCGCATGAGTTGCTGAAGGCTTAAGCGGTTAAACCCTAAACCCTAAACCCCAAACCCTAAACCCTAAACCCTAAACCGTGGGGAGTTGTGGGGTTTGGTTGGGAAAACAGCGGCCTGACCCCCGCTTTTTAGGGCTTTAGGGTTTAGGGTTCAGGGAGCCGAGCTCGAAGGGTTTAGGGTTTAGGGTT
>CAJNDV010022536.1:16845-28114 GCA_905221635.1 Symbiodinium sp. CCMP2456
TTAGGGTTTGGGGTTTTTGGTTCAGGATTTTGGTTTTGGGATTTTGCTTCAGGATGTTGGTTTCGGGGTGGTCGGGCTGGGGGGTGGGATGGGGTACGAAAAGGTCATGGTATTCAGGATGATGGAAAGTAGAAGCCAGAAAGTTGGAACATGGGTTTCGGAGGATTAGTAGGAGCCCTTTTACTTTACCTACAGGGCATGAGGATCATCATGTTCCAACTTTCTGGCTTCTACTAGGCAGGTGTTTGTGGGGCTTTTAGGGTTTGGAGGTGTTTTTGAGGGGTGTGGGGGCTTAGCGACCCTGCCATCCGAATCTTTAAACGCGTCTGGCTTCCGGGCTCTAGCACTCATGTGTGTTGAAGGGAGCTACTGTTGATGATCTAAATCCTGCATTACCTTAAGGACCCGAAACTATGGGAATTATGGTATATTCCTTCTTATGGGTAACCCTAAACCCTAAACCCTATCTATTCCTTGTTGTGGGTAGTGCAGGATTTATATCATCAACCGCCGTACGACAAAGAAGCCAAGCTGAGTGGCTGAGAGCCAGAGGATGTGCCCTAGACTTAGTCCTTCAGCGGAAGGGTTCAGGGTTTAGGGTTTCGGGTTTTAGGTCCGGAAATCCCAATCCAATTTTCCTAAGGAAACCCAAATCCTAAACCCTAACTCAACCGCAAACCTTCAAACCTATCCGACTCCCTCTAGTACGAATTAGAGGGAGTCGGAACGGATAGGCAAGGGGGTTCAGGGGTTTAGGGGTTTCGGCACCTCCAGATTCTGCTAAACCCAGCGATCCCAATCGCCCTTGATTGCGGTCTACTCTTTACTTCAGAAAACGTAACCCTGCATCCTGCATAGTTGAATGGGTTATGGCTTAGTGAGGTTTATATTTTGCTTATTATGGAAGCCTCAATAATTGCCAGCATTATTCTGTAGGGTTCCTCACTATAGTTGTAGCATAACATACCACAAAATCCAGTTCTACTCGTTAGGGCCCCTCTGCTAGGCCCTTGTGGTAGCCTTTAAAACAGCCCTTAAAGGAACCCTATTCTCCGTATTGAGGCCCAAATACTACTCCAGATTCAAGCCTCTTCCTCAGGTCGCGCATTGATGAGGCACGCGTCAGTGATCAATAATGTAGGGGCTAAATCATTACCAATATCACACCTTCGGTTGCTTGCTACAGCTATGTTAGAAATTGCTTACACTGTTCTTGGGGTTCCTCATAAGTATGGCTATAGTATGCAAGCATGTTTCTCGATTTTTGCTTCGTAGCTAATCCGTAGACCGTACTTAAAGGACCATGGGACTTGGTAACCAGGGTTATCATTATGGTGACTATGTTTGTGGTTGGTTATAACCCAATTACAGTACTTATAACTTAAACCCTAAACCCTACACCCCAAACCCTAAACCCTAAACCCTAAACCCCAAACCCTTACTAAGTCCCATGAGCATGCAAGTAGGATCATCATAAAATGTTGCAGGATCGGATCTCGGGTTCGCGGCTTGGGATTTAGGCTTTGGGATTTAGGGTTTATAGGGTCTATAGGGTTTGGGGTTTTGGGTTTAGGGTTAGGGATTTAGGCTTTGGGGTTTAGGGTTTATAGGGTTTATAGGGTTTACAGGGTTTATAGGGTTTGGGTTTGGGGTTTAGGGTTTATAGGGTTTGGGGTTTGGGGTTTGGGGTTTAGGCTTTCTGAGGTTTGGATTTAGGGTTTAGGATTTATACGGTTTGGGGTTTTGGGTTTGGGGTTTAGGGTTTAGGCTTTGGGGTTTAGGGTTAGGCTTTGGGGTTTAGGATTCTAGGCTTTTGGGGTTTAGTGTTTGAGGGTTCTGCACTGCACCCATTAAGACCCCCAACCGACCCTGACACGTGCAGCAACCGCCAGGGCTGACTGCCATCAGAGTGCATTGAAGTTGATCGGAGCCAGTGGCCCTAAACCCTAAACCCCTAAACCCCTAAACGCCTAAACCCTAAACCCTAAACCCTAAACCTTAAACCCTAAACCCTAAACTCTAAACCCTAAACCACTAAACCTTAATCATTATTTCCATTTAGGGTTCTTAAAGCCAGTCAGCCCATGCCTCTCTAGGCCCCGGACAAGTCCACCACGAGCTTGGAGCAGACACCTGCCTGAAGCATTGCCCTTTTTTTGGGTTTGGGCTTAGGGTTTAGGGTTTAGGGTTTAGGGTTTAGGGTTTAGGGTTTAGGGTTAGCGTTTAGGATTTAGGCTTTTTTTGGTTTGTGGTTTACCTAGACCCCCAAACTACCCTGTAATTTTCCCTAAATACCCCTACTAAGGACCATAAGGGCTCCAATAAGCGGCAGTTGGGGGGTCCTAGTAGGGCTTAGGATTTGGGGTTTAGGGTGGCCTCAGGGGTCTCAACACAGGATGTCTGCGCGCAAGATTGTCTTTTCGAGGTTCGGTGTCTAGGTGGGTAGTTCTCTAAATTAGGGTCCCTTTTAGGGTCCTTTTACAGGGGTGGCGTACTATATTGGGGACCGAAAAAGGGACCGTAATTTAGGGAACTACCCAGGTATTTCCCGCTTGGAGTTTGGGGTTTCGAGGGCCTGGGTTTCGGTTTGAACATCCCGAAAGTCACTATCCCTTACAACAAACACCCCTCAACATGCAACCCTAAACGACAAACCCCCAAACCTAAAACCCTAAGCCCAAAACCCTAAACCCTTTAAACCCTAAGCCCTGAACCTTAAAAATCGTAAACTCGAAACCGTTAATCCTAAAGCACGCGCTCTCTCCTTTTTCAGCCATGGTCCAGTTGGAAGCCTGAAAAGAAGCTCTATAAGACACTCCCCAAGACGCTCAATGGAGGTTTTTGGGTTTCGGGCTTAGGGCTTAGGGCCTGCATTTATGCAGGGTTCTTGGGTTAGGGTTTCGGGCTTGGGGCTCCTATTTCGGGTTTAGAGTTTCGGGTTTAGGGATTTTGGGGTTCAAGCAGAATCCGTCAGCCCGAAGCCCTAGTCCCGCGCGGCCTGGAATCCGCAAGCCTCTGTTGACTATACCCTAAACCCCAAACCCTAAACCACTACGGTTGATGATATAAATCCTGCAGTACCCATAGAAAGGAATATCACACAATTCCCATAGCTTAGGGCCCTTAGTAATGCAGGATTTGTATCATCAACCGTAGTATCGGGACCTGAATCCTTCCGCGAGGTTCGCGATAGATATCCTGGCATAGTATCTCCTAGACCTAAACCCTACCCTACACCCTAAACCTTAAACCCTAAACCCTTAAACCCTAAACCCTAAACCCTAAACCCTAAGTCCCAGACAAGTAGTATTGAGGGGCTCTGCACCATATGCCAGGAGGGCTCGTAAGACAATTGGGCTTCCTTCATGTTGGGAGGTTTCCATCTCAAAACGCCAGCTCCTTGATGCACTGGGGTTTAGGGTTTAGGGTTTAGGGTCTATATAAAGGACTTGATCGGCTGCAGGGCATGGTTACACGGAATGCTTGTCTTTGGAACGCCTGGCAGGTGAGGAGCCCACATATAGGGTGTAAGATGTAAGCTAGGTTAAGAGCCTTCTCGAAGCTTTGACAGCCCTAAACCATACCACCCCAAACCCCAAAGCCCTAGCACCCGAAATCCAAAGCTCAAACCGGTCAATGACGCGCAGTTCCCAGGTTCAAGTATGCCATGTGGACTGACACGGAGCAGCTCGTGGATGCCAACAAACACCAGGCACGCCGATGTTTCATCTCAAGTCATCATTGGCTTGACTTTGGCGAGGTTCAAAGGGATGCGAGTGCAGGGAGAGGAACAGCGAGTATGGCGACTAGAAGCAGTATCACATGTTTCGGGTTACTATCATCACCACTCGTAGTAGTATTGCGGTAGGGAAGGACGTGGTGTGGTGGTGGTGGGGGTTCGGTTGGCGGTGACGGTGGTCGTGGTGGTGGTGGTGGCGGCGCAGTGGTGGTGGCGGTGGCGGTGGTGGGGCACTGATCGTCGCAGTGTCATTTTCAGTCGCTGTCGTCGTCGTTGTCGTAGTATCGCATCAAAAGCAACAGCAACAAAGACGACGGCGACGCAGCGACAGGCGGCGACGATGACAGCACTGTCAGCAACGACAGCCAAACACCGCAACAACCACCTCGTCAACAGCGACGACTGCGACACCGCAACGACATCAATAAAGCCTGCATTAGCAGCTTGTACACCGAGTCCCAAAGCTCATCTTTCCGTTCCGAAGGCCTAAGCCTTCACAGCTAAGACCCTGAATCCGAAATCCTCAACCCCAAACCCCAACCCCTCAACCCCAAAACCCCAAACCCCTGAACCCGAAGCCCGCTGAGCCCTGAGCCAGAAGTCCTAGGTCGTATTAGGGAGATCCCTTAAAGGGGACCCTTCTTAACCCTGCTTCTATCTCCTCTTAAACAGGGACCTTTGAGAGGGTCTACATCCCCAAGGGTCCCCTAATGCTAACTCCCTAGAAGGTTCGATCTTGGGGCCGTTCCTACGTCTCCATTCTGATGTTTGCGGGTGTTGTGATTGGCACTGCCGGGCACTCAGAATTCAGGAAGCCCTGCATCCTCGCAGCTGTTTGGGGCTTTGGGTTTGGGGTTTAGGGTTTAGGGTTGGGGTTTAGGGTTTAGGGTTTTAGGTTTAGGGTTTTAGGGTTTAGGCTTTGGGGTTTAGGGCTGTTGCCTTGAGGCTTTTTTTGAAGAGTTCATAATAGATAAACTGTTTGTGTAAATGGGGGCAGGAGGCATTGTGGGTGTCTGACCTCCGCCCCTCCACAATTTTGCGGTTGAGTTTTTCCCCCAGGTGAGAAGATCCTCCTTGATAGGATGCACTCAGACTTTGTGCTTGAGTTCACTCTGCGTAGGTTAAAACCTTTGAGGGACCCGAAAAGCCTAACCACCTGAAGACCTGACCTAAGCACCTAAAGGCTTTAAAACACCTAAGCACCTCAGCATTTGAAAAAACTAAATACACAATAAACAAATAAAGACCACCTGAACGCCGAAGCACCTAAAGCCCTAAAGACCTAACGATCTAAACACCTAAAACCTAAAACCTGAACACCTAGAGGCCTAAAGGTCTGAACACCTAAAACCCTAAACCCGACCAGCACCCCCCAACTACCCTCTACTATACCCTAAATACCCACTATCAAGGACCATAAGGGCTCTATTAAAGGGTACTATTAAAGGGTACTTGGGGGGTGCTGGGAAACCCTGAGCCCTAAACCCTAAACCCCAAAGCCTCTCAAGGTCTCCTCGCTGGCGAAGCTGGCCCCTCCCGTAGCCCGGAAGGTGGATTAGTGAGGCAGCCATGGGCTTCGGGAGATTGACATTGACATACGATTTTTTTAGGGGTTTAGGGTTTAGGGTTTAGGGTTTAGGGTTTAGGGGCATGTCGTAGAATCCCTAGGCCCTAAACCCCCAGATTATGTTGCTGTTGGTCCCGGGAATTTCGTGCCACGACTTTGGCCGCTCTCAGCAGGAATCTTGCATCTAACATGATCTTTGAAGGTTGGAAACCACCATTCACCAAGAACGACTGCCATCCCTACTCCCCCCGTGCGCCCCACCTCGACTACCTCCAAAATCACCACCCATGACTAATATAGGGGCCTTAGTAATTAGAATAGGGTTTTGGGGCCCATTATACTATATCTATAATAAGGAACCCCCAAAACCCTATTCTAATTGCTTAGGCCTCTAAACCCTAAACCCTTATAGAACCCTGTAAGGAACCCTTAAAAGGAACCCCCAAAACCCTATTCTAGTTATCAAGGCCCCTACATTACCCACAAAGAAGTCTTACTAATTGCAGCTCCCCAGTTTTGGTAGCAACAACCTTCCACTGCCTGCAACTGCCAACCTCTACGGGATTAGGGATTAGGGTTTAGGGTCTAGGGTTTAGGGTTTAGGGTTTACTACCCACTACCCACATCTGCGTGCTGCGTGTCTACTACTATAGGCTACTGCTGCGACTTCCACGAATATCACTACTCCTGCTGCTACTACTGCAGCTGCACTTGCTGCGTCACATCCCACGAGTGCCACCCACCACCCAACACCACCTCTATTACTCTTACGACTGCTTCGCACTACTTATGCCGGAATGTAAAATACATGCCTGGACGTTAAGAGGTGGCAATCCGTATCGGCGATCGAACATTTGTGCATACTTAGCTTAATTTGCGATTGCTCTTCCTGTCATTGATTCTTTTTCGAACTTTTCATCTCTTCTGGTGCAGGGATGTGAACTCTATCTGCAGGAGCTTTTGATTCAGGGCATCCGGTCACCCAATCCGCGGACACAAGTTTTACTGCTTGGGTAAAGGATTCAGGACCTAGACGGGGCTTGAACCCTAACTACACCCCAGACCCCTAAACTGATTAGGTGCAGTCTTAAGGGCGTGAGATGTGTGCGGTTTGGGGTTCGTCTTTTCTCCCCGGCCCGGCGCTGCAGCCCGCTTCCTACATGAGCTCAAGACGTCTCACCTTCCCGGCATCCGCCCTGCAGCGGCAGTGCTTGCACAAAAAAAGATCAGGCAGCTTAGAATCTGCTTCAGTGATTAAATTCCCCTAACCCCAAAACCCTAAACCCTTAAACCCTCAACTCTTAAACCCCGCAACTAGATGAGTAGATCGACTAGATCCAGACATGAGGCCCAAGGCTTTCAACACGCCAAGACCCCAGGGTTGCAGGTGCCCTGGCGATAAGAAGCCACCCAGCAAAATCATTTCGTGGCTCTTCCTCGCGAGGCCCCGAGGTGTCAAGCAGTCAACTCAGAGACGCCCCAGGCTCCTCGATTAAGGAAACTCCTGGAAGCTATCACCGACATTCTAAACCCTAAACCCTAAACCCTAAACCCTAAACCCTAAACCCTAAACCCTAAACCCTAAGCCCTAAACCTCAATGCGAACCCTGAAGCCGCTATACTACACCACGTCCGATTTTGCCCTGAAGCGCTCGCAGCCAGAACCCTCAACTCGCCTGAAGTGCGTCTGGGTTTAGGGTTTAGGGATCACCAAAGGGGACACCCGATACATAAGCGATTTCCTAAGGAGCCCCATATACGCGCACCAAAGCTGTAACACAACCTTACTTGATGTGGGCTCTAAGTAGGCTTCCGAAAACCCAATTAGGGTTTATACATGTCTGCACCCTAGGTTTAGGGTTTAGGGTTTAGGGCTTAAGGTTTAGAGTTAAGGGTTAAGGGTTTAGGGTTTAGGGTTTAGGGTTTAGGGATGTCCTAGAGCCAGCAAAAAGAAATGCCAGAGAACCCTTGTAAAGCCCCATAAAGGCCTCTTGAAGCCCAGAGCCCTAAACCAGGATCCCTATGCCTGCGGGTTTAGGGTTTAGGGGGGTTTATCGGTTTAGGGATTCCCCAGAGAACCCAATACACTTTAATTAAGGAATATACCTTACATAGGGGCCTTCATATTCTATGATTTAAGGTATATTCCTTAGTTAAGGGGTATGGGGTTCTCTGGGTCGGTTTGGAGTTTAGGATTTCACTCCAGCGCCCTCCAAGGTTTGGGGCGGTGTCGCCGGGCAAACGGGTCCCGCAAACGCTGGAGCTGATGAACACGACACCGGCCGGGGAGTGGGCAGGTTTTGGCTACAGGGTCCCTAGCCTAATCCCTAAACCCTAAACCCTAAACCCTAAACTTAACCCTAAACCCTAAACCCTAAACCCCCAAACCCTAAAACCCTAAACCCCTAAAGCCGCAATCCCTAAACCCCTGTAGAAGATCTGGCAAGGGTTGTATAAGGAATATCTCGGCCCTGAACTGCCCACCACAATTTCTAATCCCTTAAAACGAGTTTAAGGTTTAGCGTTGAGGGGTTTGGGGTTTTGGGGCTTTGGCCAGTTTCGCCCCTATCGGAGGATGTAGAGGAACCCTTACCCCAGGCCCGCGAGACAGAACCTACCTACAGTCTTCACTGTACTTCCTTGTTTGGTTCTTATGCTTGGGATCCTGTCAGGTAGCCCCCAAGAAGGGACTACAATGGCGCCTACAGGTACGGCCTGAACCGGGCGAGACTCCCTGAAATCTGAGACCTAAGAACCTGCAGCCGGTAAGTCCACGAGCCCCAGCTATTCCGCAGGATTCCTTCCCAGGGCCCTAATGTACCCCAAAACCTGACTCTAATTAGTAAGGCCCCTGGATTGCCGCTTGAACCCTAAACTGCCCTAAACCTGAACCCTAAGCCCTAAGCCCTAAACCTAAACCCTAAACCCTAAACCCTAAGCCCTAAGCCCCAAACTCCAAACGCTAAGCCGTGCCGCCGGCGAGGTGCGCGCGGTGTTCAGAGTCCGGGCGATGCTCGACCCGTCAGAGGCTTCGCGGCAATGTCCCTTTTTTTTGGGGTTTAGGGTTTAGGGTTTAGGCCTCTTAGTGTCGCTGTGTTACGTCTTTAGGGTTTGAAGGGTTTTTGGCTTCATAGTTGTTTCATCAGGCTTGTTTGGACTCTCAAGGCCAAGCCCACAAAGCTGAGAATTCCAGCAGCATCTGTACACAACTTCTCGAAGCTACTCGCAAGAGCACTGGGACGCCTGCAAGCCAATCAAACCTCCCCACGCACTCGTAACCCTAAGCTTTAATATATGCAAAGTTGACACCACAAAGGAGATACGGTTGGAATCACGACAAGAAGTTAAACAATCTGCGTAGTTCTCTAATTGGGGTCCCTTTCTAGGTCCCCAATATTGTACGGAAAAAGGGACCCTAATTTAGGGAACTACCCGTATGCTCCTGACCCCAAGCATAAATCCCAAAAACCCTAAACCCTAAACCCTAATCCCTAAACCCTACTTCCCTAAACCCTAAACCCTAAAACCCTAAAACCCTAAAGCCCCAAAACGCTCATCCCTGGCGCCTGAGACCTAGTCCGAACTAAAAGCCGTTTCAGACCTCGCCGCTGCCTCCTTCGGCCTTTTGGGTGAGCCCCGAGTCCGGCGTCGTCCGGGGGCCCAGAGGAAAAGCTCGGGTGGGAAGGGTCTTGGGCTCAAGGGGGTTTAGGGTTTACCCAGCGGGTTCACGAACAGGGGTGGTTTCGACCCTGACCCACAAGGAAGTGGAAAACACTGTAAAATCGTCCCTGTTAGCGAACCCGCTTGCAGGGTTTAGGGTTCGAGGGGTTTAGGGTTTAGGGTTTCGGATTGAGGGCTTAGGGTGTAGGGTTTAGGCTTCGGGTTTAGTTTTGGGCCTAGGAGATTGTAGCTGGGATTTAGGATATGATTTCAAGGGTTTAGGGTTCAGTATCGGGCTTGGGAAAGCAAGTCCCAAAACTTTCTGTAGGAAACTGATTAAGAGACCCTGGTCCTATAACCCCCAAATATTAGGATCCATATCAAGAGCCCTAACGACCCAGAGCTATTTAACCAGGCTGTTCAACTCCGAGGTGGATGCAGCGGCTGTGTGTCGCATGTTCACTCAAGGTCTTCTTGGTCGGAGATGCCCTCTGATTTCTCTGAAGACGTTGATATTGGCCGGAGGCCACACCCAGTATTGTGTGGTTCAAGATAGCGTGTGTTTTGTCAGCTACACAGTGGTAAGTGCTTGGAGGCCCTTTTGACTTAGTAAGTAGGGTTAGTAAGGTGGGTTATGGGGATTATAATAGGGCTCCTGGGGGATACTAAGTAGACTTACTAAGTCAAAAGGGCCTCCAAGTGGGCACCCTGGCCACATCTGTGACACAGAAGCAATCTCGAATGCCGTGTCGGTGCTCTGTATCGGGACCGAGCCTGAGGGCTCGGACAAGCCATGCAGAGGAGGACATTGCCAAGCTTTCTGTTTGGGCTTCTTACATTTCTTACTTATTATGTGTTCCTAAACCCTAAACCCTAAACCCTGATGTGTATTGGTCCTTGTCGCCAAACTCTCAAGCCGAAGCACTGGGCCCTAAATCGTCAAACCCCAGAGCCCGAACGCGACAGCCCTAAAGCTCTAAATGCTAAACCCTGACCCTAAAGCCCTAAACCCTAAACCCCGAAACCCTTAAACACCTTAAACAAACATAAGCCCTGAACCCAAACCCCTGCACCCTAAATCCTAAGCCCTCAGCCCTAAACCATAAATCCAAAGCTCTCATGACTGGCGCCCTGATGGGAGCCCTCTGCGTCATCCTTTTCAAGTCTGGGGATCTAGGATTGCAGGGTCTAGGTTTAGGGTTTAGGGTTTAGGGTTTAGAGTTTAGGGTGTAGTAGGGTTTAGGGTTTCGGGGTTCCTGAGTAGTACCCTTTTTGCCCTTTTCTATTGCATGGCTGCCTTGTGAAAACTGAGCAACAAGGAAAAGGGTACCCTCATGAATTAGGGGGTCACTCAGGACCCTAAACCCCTAAACCCCTGAACCCTAAACCCCAAACCCTAAACCGCTAAACCCTAAACCCTCAACCCTACACCCTAAACCCTAAACCGTAAACCCCTAAACCCCCAAACCCCTGCACCCTAAACCCTAGGGGTATTTTACACGCTTCTAGGGTTTCAGAGCTTTTGGGTGCCGTCGTGTTTCAGGTGAGCAAGCTAGCAGTCTTGGGGTCTGGAGCTCCAGGTTCAGGGTTCAGGGACTTGGGATTAAGGGTTTAGGGTTTAGGGTTTAGGGTTTAGGGTTTAGGGTTTAGGGTTTAGGGTTTAGGGTTTAGGATTAAGGTTCAGGGATTACGGATTAGGATTTATAGGGATTACGGATTAGGATTTATAGGGATTACGGATTAGGATCTATAGGGATTACGGATTAGGATTTGATTTATAGGGTTTCGCGATTTAGTGTAGGGGTTAGGGATTTAGATTTGTAGGAGCTAGGTATTACATAGGGTCTAGGGATTAGGGTTTAGGGCTTAGGCATTAGGGTTAAGATTAGGGTAAAGATTAAGATTAGGGTTTAGGGATTCGGGTTTAGGGTTGAGGTGTTAGGGTTTAGGGATTAGGGATTAGGGTTTAAAGTTTCGGGTCCAGGGGTTAGAGATTAGGGATTAGGGTTTAGGGTTTAGGGTTCAGGGTTTAGGGTTCAGGGGTAGCTTAGATGTTCCGAGCGTTTCGGCGAATCCGAGAAAGTTGGAACATGGATTTAGGAGGATTATTGCTAGGATCCCGTAAACTTTACCTGGGCAGACTGTAAGGTTTTTCTAACCCTAAACCCTAAACTCTAAACCCTGAGCCCTAAACCCTAAACCTTAAGGGCAGGCTGTAAGGTTTTTTTAACCCTTAACCCTAAACCCTAAACCCTATACCTTAAGGGCAGACTGTGAGGCTTTTTTTTGGAGGTTTAGGGTTT
>CAJNDV010022536.1:37484-52920 GCA_905221635.1 Symbiodinium sp. CCMP2456
CCCCCCCCCCCCGCCCCCCCAAGCAGGTCTCTTGCGTCATCAAGGGAGCCCTGTCGCCAGCGATCCTGGACCTCCTGGGGTGGCAGCCCTGGGATCACCTCGGGGTCTTTAGGGTGCCTTTAGGGGTTACTTTAAGGGCTCCTCTAAAGGTTCCTTTAAAGGGTTCCTTTTCGGGTTCCTTTAAGGGTTGCGGGTTCCTTTGAGGCTTCGTTCCTTTAAGGCCTCCTTTAAGGTTTCCTTGAAAGGGTTACTATAAGGTCGATCAAAAGGCTACCTTTACGGTTACCTTAAAGAGTTACTATGGGGATGCTTACAAGGGTTCCTTTCAGGATTGCCTTGAGAACGCGACGGAGACGAGGTCGACACGGCGTACATCGCTGCATTCCTAAGCACCCAGGCACACAAGCATCATTCACGCTTACATCACTTAGGCTCCGTTTTGCGGTCCTTTTTATCAGCGTGCCGTACCCTAATGGATGCCTAGAAAGGGACCCCACTTTAGAGAACTACCCACATACTACCCACATGGGTGTCAAAACTAGGGTCCCTCGTGGGCTCCCGAACTGTAGGGTGCTGTATTGAGAGTAGAACTGTGTAGGGTTCCCCAAAGGGACCATGGTTTTGACAGTTTTGTACATGCCGAGGTAGGGCTGATGTTTCGCGATTCTTGTTCCCGTTTCAGAGTCCTCCCGGGTTTTGTGGTCAGCTGTTTGTTGTTAGCTGCCTCAGATTCATTCTTATGTTTTTAACTTGAGTGCAAAACCTTTAATCCGTGAACCCAACGCCTGAAAGCTTGGGTTTTGGGCTTCGAGAGTTTTCAGGGTTTCTTTTGGGTTTTTGAGAATCGTGCAGGGTTTTGTTGGCTTTCATACCCTAAACCTTAGACTCTATATCCTAAGCCCTAAGCCCTAAACCCTAAACCGGAACCCTAAACCCTAAACTGGAAACCTTAAACCCTAAACCCTACAACCCTAAGCCCCCAAACCCTACAACCCTAAGCCCCCAAAACCCTACATTCCTAAACTCTGGACCCTAAACCCTGAGCCCCAGAACCCTAAATTCCGAATAAGCCGTGGACCCGAAAGCATAAACCTCAATTCCTAAACCCCAAACCCCAAATTCCTACACCCCCAAAACCCTAAATTCCGAACACACCCGGGGCCCTCAAGCCTCAACCCTAGACCTTGAAGCCTTACGCCCAGACTCCCAGTCCCAAACCCGAACCTCAAGGCCTCAAGCCCTGAAGCAAAGGTTTAGGGTTTAGGGTTTAGGGTTCCTGTGTTGATGACAGACCATTAATAATGATGAGGACCATAGTAATGGCAGCAATAAAAACGGGTTTTCAATTCTTGCGAAAATCGGTATAATCATGATGATAATAATAGTAATCATCTAGATTTTTATACTGATATTAATACGAAGATTCAGGGTTCTATGAGGGTACAACAGGGGCCTATAGGGTTTGAGACTCAGGGCTTATAGGGTCTAGGGCTTTACAGAGCCTGAGGTGGCTTAGTGCCCGGTGGGTTTAGGGTTGAGAGTTTAAGGTTTAGGGTTTATGGTTTCCTTTTCGAGCGGTCGCCCCAAGCCCTTAACCCCAGACAGTCAGACATTGCAAGCTGAGCGGCTCTGAGGGCGTGTATTACATTTTACAGTACGTACTATACTATTAAGCGTTTTGCATAGCATTTTATTGTATGACTAGTTTGTACATTGTATCATATATACCATATTGTCAACATAGATGTATACGTATATATATATATATATATATATATATGTATACACATACTCATTCTATTATCGTTCATTCTGTTCTGCTATTTCTGCTATATACTGTATTCGACTATATACTATATCATGGACGATGTTTCATACACTACATAACCCTGAGGGTCCAAGTACCCATTGTTTAAGGACTTTGGGGCCTTTTTGGGTACCTAAAGCCATAAATAAGGGCTACTTGGACCCTTAGGGTAATGCATTACTCTAAAACCGTAAACCCTGTGCTAAGATCTGCGCACTCGGAGAAGACGCGACCTGCTAGGCACACCAATGCGTTTAGTTGAGGGGAGAGTTTTGGGTCGGCTTAGTTGAGGGGTTGAGAGTTCTGGGTCGGTTTAGGGAAGGGTTGAGAGTTTTGGGTCGGTTTAGGGAGGGCTTGAGAGTTTTGCATCGGTTTAGGGTTGGGTTGAGTTTTCAGCTGAGCTGGTTAGAGCTTCTTTGGGTATTCTGATCGATGCAGCTGCTTGGCTCGTGCGGTGGCAGCAGTGAAACTTGACACGAGTGGTACGGGTAGGATTGACTGGCGCTTAGCGACTAGCACCATTTGTTCCGTGTTGCTTTTCTTCTTCTTCCTCCCCCATGCAACAAAATCATCATATAATCTTCTAAGACCATCTCCTTTAGGCTTCATGTCACGCTTCCTTTGAGTGTCCGAGTTTAGAGTCCAGAAATTCAAAAGGGTCTTGAAGGCCAAGATGGACAATGGCCCGAAGCCCAAGGCTCAAAGGTCTGAGCCCTTTGAGGTGTAGGATTTAGGGTTTTTTCATGCAGGATTTAGGATTTAGGGTTTTTGTTACTGCAGGATTTAGGGTTCTTTATGCAGGATTTAGGATTTAGGGCGTAGGGGCTTGGGGTTTTCTTGGTTTGATGTTTTTGGGGTTGGGGGTCTTGGTGTCGACAAATCAATGATGAAGGTCGGAGCCCAAAGCCGCGATTTTTCCAATAAGCTCATATCTTCAGCCCGGACCCCGAAGTCGTTACTTGGAGGAACATAGGTGCAGTTATAAGTACCCTGACTGGGGTTAGAATTAACTATAAGTATAGATACCTTATGTATAACCCTAGCTACTAAGTCCCATGAACCTCCAAGTATCTAAACCCTTTATTATCAATATGTTAACCGAGCATTCTATCATAGATGCCACAGCCGCCGAGATCTGGGCCGTCAGCGAACATTGTCTGTTGGGGTTTTGGGTTTCAGGATATTAAGTCTTAGGGCCGCTTACTTGGAGGCCCTTTTGACTTAGTAAGTAGGGTTAGTAAGGTGGGTTATGGGGATTATAATAGGGCTCCTGGGGGATACTAAGTAGACTTACTAAGTCAAAAGGGCCTCCAAGTAGGAAGGGCTGCACTCAAAACCTGGCAGGCTAGATCAGCACCACGTAGACATCTTCCGGAACATGCAGCTGGCGGGCGCAACCGCCTCAGCTTTCCGATGTTTTCGGATCAGTTTCGGTTTGGCTTTCCTGTGCAAGTTGACAGGAGGTGGCAGGCGTAGCGGTGTCCTTCTTCTCGTTGCTGCATGCAGTAGTCTTTTCTCATGCTTGTTACTGCTGTTGCTTATCTTGTTGATGTGATGACCGGAGACTTCGCGTGATCACCACGTCTATTCCCGAAACAAGTCTTCAACACAGGCGGATGCACGGACCATCAGCTGTTGGGTGAGGCGGGCTTCGACATGCGACACTTTCGCCCGACAACCAGCAAAAGAAACCCCAAACCCTAAACCCTAAACCGAAGTCAGGGTGCTTTTATGCATTTGATAGGCGAACCGAAAGGGAACTCGAAGGCCACTCCCAAGGCCTTAGTCTACCTATAGGCTCCATTGTAGTTCCTTGTTTGGGCTTACCTTCTAGAATCCTTAGTGTAGAATTGGTTAAATCAAAAAAAGGAACTACAATGGAGGCTATAGGTAGATTCTAGATTTTTGGCATTCCATACCCAAAACCCTATCAACCCCTTCTATGCGCCCTGGAGAAAGCTGAGGTCCGAGAGCACGAGCCGCCTGAGAATGGGCCGAAGGATGTGGGTCGGGACGTGGCTGGTTCTGGTTTCGAGCTTTAAATTACCCAATACTATTTTGGGGGTTCCTTATTATACTTAAGGGCTCCTATGTAGATACTTTTTGGATAGTATATACTATTATTCCTTACCATAACACCATAACAGACCCAAAAAGGAAATACATTGGAGCCCCTGGGTAGCTATAGTGTCGTATACCGCTCAACCCTGTTCTAATTATTAAGGCCCCTACATTAGGGTCTCCTGAGCTTTTCGCAGGGTTTTCGGTATCTCCCGTTTTTTTGGGAGGTCTTTCTGGCTTAAGGGGTTCGGGGTTAGGGGCTATTGGGGGTTTAGGGTTTAGGGTTTAGGGGGTTAGGGGTTTTGGGGGTTTGGGGTTTAGGGTTTAATGGGGCTGCTTCTTGGTATGTCCCGAAGACTCTGCAGGTTCTGACTTGGTGGTCAATAGAGGTGTATTTGGTTCTGACCATCAGCCTCCATGTTGCTGATGCGGTGTCGACAATCTCTGCGGGGCTTTCCGGTGCCTTGTTTGGCCTGTCTTGTTACAGAGGGCCTACAAACAGAAAGAGAAGACACGAATAGTTTCCTAATGGTATCCCACTGCAGTCGCTGTATCTTGATACCATATTGAACCCCAAAACACTGATCGAATTATTAAGGCCTCGATGGTGCCTGCTAAACGAAGACCATGTAAAGACAGAGTAGTAAATGAAAGTTTTGGGCACTTCGGGGTAGGGCTGGCACCTGTCTATGGAGCAACGGGACGAACTAAGCCCGAAATCCTAGCCCTAAGCCCAAAACCCTAAACCTTGAACTCTAAAACCTTCACGCACGTGTTTCAAAGATGTTGGCTTGGTGGTTGCCAGTAGAATTCAGGGCTTACCGGAACCTACCCTTTAGGTTCCTACAATGATGTCCGAAGAATTCCGTATCTAAATCCTTGAAAGAAAAGTCTGTTATTTCGGGGGGGGGGGGAAGGTAGAGTTTAGCGTACATCGACTATGAAGGTGTGCGCGTCTGCAAGGCTAAGAAGGCATTTTTTTTAGGGCTTTGTTGGTTTTGGACCTTGAGGTCTACAGTTTAGAGGTTCAGAGCCTGACGGCTTCCTAAACCCTAAACTGGGCTCTTGGTATAGAGTTGAAATTAAGTTGCTATAATAAGGTAACCATAATTGAACTAAACTCCTGAACAAGAGCCCAGCAAAACCCTTCAAGCCGCGGTCTGAGCCATCGAGGATGAGTCCATGCAGGAAGAGCTGCCGCAGGAGGTATTAGAGCCAGACGAGCCGGAGGCTCGCAGAGGGGGGCAGGAGGGGGAGAAACCCTTCCAAAATAGTATTGGTAATTATTNNCCCCTACATTAAGCCCTAAACCCTGCAAGGGTCTAGAGGGTCTCGAATTCTAAGTTTTTGTTGGTGCTTAGGGCTTACATAGTACGAGGATCCCAAACTGTTCCTAAAGCCCAACTATGGGCCCTGGCTCGCGTTACTTGGCCATACCTGGTGACGGCAAATAGTGTTATCGCGGCCTTAAGTTTTGTAATCTAATTCAGATAGGGTATCTTTTAAGGGTTCCTGAACAAGGCTCTATAAAGGCATATTATAGCATGATCCTGAAACACGCCGTGACTCTCCGGTTCCTGTGCTCTGGCAGAGCCTGCCAAGCCACGACATTAGCCCCAAATACCTACTTGTTTAAGGGTTCTTATGAGCCAATCACAATCCGGACCTCAGAAAACGTAGGTTCTTTGGGGTTCAGGTATGCCCTACACACTAAATCGAAACCCCAAACCCTAAACCCTACATCGAAACCCTTAACCCTAAACCCAAACCCTAAACTTGCAAGATACGCTCAAGACCCGACTCCTAAACTCTTGACTTCAAAGCACCTCCTGCGTTCTACAAAGGGGCCTTGATAAATCTTTCTGAAAGGGTTCCCAAGGGCAGAAAGCAACGCTCTAGGGTTCATGGTTCGGACATAGCATCCTTGATAAGTTTTAACACCGTGCCTAGATAATTGCAAACATTCCTCCGGGTTCCCCATTATTGTACTATACTATAACGGGAGCCCAAAACCCTATTCTAAGGGTTTAGGATTCAGGGTTTGGGGTTTTGGGGTTTAGGGAGCCCGAAACCCTATTCTAATTAGTAACGCCCCTATGCTAGGAGGCCTGCAAGACCACCTCCCCGGAAAGCTTCGTAAGGGGACGCCGAACCTTCTTTCGTCTAACATAGGGGCCCTAATGATTGCCAGTACTGTTTCGGGGTTCCTTATTGTAAATATAGTATAACATACCACCAGAACCCTATTCTAATGATTAAGACCCCTATATTAGGGTGTTCATTTGAGGCTTCAGGGTTCAGGGTTCCCGAGCACCCTACACCCTTGCAGAGAAACCAACTTAAGGACCCTAAACTATGGATTATGGTATATGGCTTTTTAGGGGTAATGCAGGATTTTTCTCATCAGCCGTATCTCCGTCGGACACCGTAGCGTCTGACCCGGCTGCATCGCAGGTGCCGGTCAAGCCACTCTCGGCCACGGCAGCTTTCCTGGACCCCAACAGTGGTTTATAACTCTAGTATAATATACACCCTGAACCATATTCTATTCATTAAGACCCCTATATTAGGGTGTTCATATGAGGCTTCAGGGTTCAGTTCCTAGTTTGAGTTCCATGGGTTCTAGAAGTGTTCCTGAAAGGGCTCTATAAGGATACTCCCCTAAACCCTAAACCCTAATATGAAGTTTCCCAGGCCCGGGATTTGGGGGGGTTTGGGGTGTGGGCATCGGCTTCAGTTTTGCTTTTCGAGTTTTGGGTGTTGGGCCTAAGACTCGGGTTTAATTAAAAGCTGTGGTGGTGAGGGCTTGGGGTTCAGGAGTTTTAGGGGCTTAGGGTTTAGAGCTTAGGGTTTAGGGTTTAGAGCTTAGGGTTCAGGGTTTAGAGCTTAAGGATTAGGGTTTAGAGCTTAGGGATTAGGGTTTAGAGCTTAGGGATTAGGGTTTATGGTTTCGGGATGCAGGGTCGGCCTCGAGGCCGTAGCGTCTGGTAAAGTCCCTGTCGAGCCCAAAACAAAGCTTTGTCAAAGCCCTTGAAGCCCTGTGCACACCACCTTCTAAAGCCACAGCCCTAAACACCAAAGCCCTAAACCTACATCCGAAGCCTTAAACCCTAACACATAAACCCTAAACCCTAAGCCCTAAAAACCTCAAGCCCTAAACCCTGAACCCTAAATCCTAAACCCTAAACCCAAAGCCCTAAGCCCTGAATCCGAAACACGAAACCCTAAACCCTAACCCAAATAGCGCTAAACCCTAAACTTCAGCGTCCTGCGCAGGACCTGATGCTGCCCACCGACTCCAAGCTTAGGGACCTGAGCGAAGCTGCAAAGGTTTTGGGTTAGAGTTGAGGCTTTAGAAGTTTGGGTTGAGGGTCTAGATGTCAGGGTTTAGGGTTTAGGGTTTAGGGTTTAGGGTTTAGAGTCTAGATGTCAGGGTTTAGAGTTTAGGAAGTAGAGTTTAGAGGTGAAGTTTTAGAATTCAGGGTTAAGAGTCTAGAGTTCCGGGTTTAGAGTTTAGGGTTTCGAGTTTAGTGTTGAAGCTTTAGAGTTTAATGTTGAGAGTTTAGAGTTTAGGCATTTAGAGTGTAGGGTTTAGGGTGAGAGTTGAAGGTTTAGAGTTTAGTGTTTAGAGTTTTTAGAGTGTACGGGTGAGAGTTTAGAGGTTAAGGTTTAGGCTTGAGGGTTTAGGTTTTCGGGTTGAGGGTCTATCCGGCACTTGGTCTTTATGATCTGGCCATTGTTCTTCTTTGGCTTCCGGACTAATGCCTTGCACCATAGACCGACTATTCAGGTTTCTAGATTACGACCCTTGATCTTCTGGAAGGGTTGGTGGGTCACTGAGCTCAGTCGTCATGACAGGAATTGGTGAATGGTATTGTATGTGAGCTTCTCAGAACAGGGTCCACAATGCAGATCCCAAAGTTATCGGACCCTTGTGACAATTGCGTGCAACAAGGGACCCCTCACTGTCGAAAAGCCTTCCCCACTTTCTAACTAAACCCTCAGCCCTAAGCCCGCGACCTTAAACCCCAAAGCGCTAAATTTCAACCCCAACCCCCCTAAACCCCTAAACCCTAAAACATCAAACAAACAACGCTGAAATCTAAATCCACACCATACCTCGCAGGACATCACAATCAGCCCTGGCAATCTGGACTTCGGGCAAACTTCGGTGCCCGGGCTGATTACAATGGTTGTCGGTTCTTGGTTATAGTAGAACAGCGCTAATCGTGTAAAGAAGAGTAATTTGTAACAGTCTGTCCTTTATGTCCCTATTTTAACAGTACAATACACACCCCAAGCCATTTTCTACAGACTGCCCTGGTTCTGCATTCTTTCGATCTTTGGTAGTGCTCCGTCGGGACGAAGGACTTTTGAAAGGTTTCGGGGTCTAAACAGCAAACCCGGACGCCGCCAGGTTCAAAAGTGGCGATGTGGGGCTGAGTGTTTTTAGGGCTTAGGGATTTTGGAGTTTAGGTTTAGGGGTTAATTCGGGATTTGGCGACTGCGGGATTTGGCGACTGCGGCTTGCGGGGTTTAGGGTTTAGAGGTTTAGCATCCTCAGATGTTTAGCCCAAGCAAGGTTTTTTCTGTTCAGCATTGCTTCCTGTAGCCAGCCTCCTTTCAGATGACCCGATCTACCATACCCTAAACCGTAAACCCTAAACCCTAAACCGTCTACCCTTTCATGCAGCTTCTGCCTGCAAATGGGCAACATCTGCCCGAGCGTGCAGCCGCGAATCACGGAGATAGTAAGACAGGGTCCTGCCCGTTTGGGGATATTAGTTCTTAAATTTTCCTATACATCCAAACCCTTGTGCTAGCCAGTGGTGACTAGCTGCAGAAACGGTTTCAAAACCAACGACGCAGCTGCGATTTGCCTCACGAAGCAAAACTCCTCCTACCCCTACATACCCGATGAACTCTGACTTACCCCACGAACTTTAATGTAGAAGCCTGAATATCTAGTTAGACCGTAAGAGTTATTCGAGGTCCTTGTTTGTTGTATGAAATTGTGACTCAAAGCCGTATTCTAACCATTAAGGCCTTTGCATGACTTACGCATGGACTCTAGGTGCTGTCCATGTCCGAGAAGCAGCTCGTCACCATCACCAACCGGACCACGCAGAAGGCTTCTGTTGCTTTCAGACTAAAGGTTCAGGGTTGAGGGGTTAATTTAGGGGCTTCTAATTATTCAGGCCCCTACATTTGCAGGGAAGCCTACAAGGAGGCGTGATTCAATTATCAAGCCGCCCCAGCTTCAGCTTGAGGGTGAGAGGGGATTTCAGAGATTCAACAAAAAGCAGTGTCTATGGTTCTTGCTGTTCCTACGATGGTTGTGATGAAATGATGATGATTACTATTTGTGTGGCTGATGCTCTTCTTCTTATCGATTTCTTTTTGTTGTTATTCGGGTTTTGGACCCAACCAACTGAGCCACTGCGTTCTCCTCGCACCCTAAACCCTAAACCCTAAACCCAAAACCCTGAACCGTAAACCCTAAACCCTGAACCCTGAACCCTAAACCGTTGCGAGCTAAGGCAGAGGCGTGAAGCCATTCAGACCCCTAAGCCTCGATCTTGGGGTGTAGGGTTTAGGGTTTAGGGTTCAGGGTTTAGGGTCTAGGGCTCAGAGTTTAAAGTTTAGGGTTTCGGGTTTAGGGTTTAGGGTTCAGGGCTTAGGGTTTAGGCTTTAGAGGACTTATATTGGGTTTCATTTAAGTTTTCGGGATCGAGTTTTTCAGGGCCTCGAGCAGAAGTTTAACCCTAAACCCCATAAGCCCCTAAAGCCCCAGGATCTAAGACCCTAAACCCAAAAGCATCGAAGCTCTTGTGCAGGTGACGGTGAATTGGATGATGGCAGGTGAGACGCCAGGGGCTCAGTAGTCTTACCCTAATGCCTGCAAAAGCGTTCCGGATTTTTAGGCTCCCGGGTCGCGGGCTTCGGGTTTAGGCTGCATAAAAACTTCTCGGCTACTACTCCTGAGGGTATCGCAGCGACTAGCAAGTCTCAGGTAGCAGTGCTGTTGTGCCGGCAAGGCGATTTGCATGAAATTCCACCCCCTCCTGGCTCTTTTTATTGAAAGGCTGACAAGCCCGCAGCTCTAAACCCGAAAGCCTTATAAGCCCTAAGCCCTAAATGAGCAGACACTGTAAGCCCGATCCGGGCAGGCCTCGCTTAACAGAAAGACGTACCGGTACACTTTATCTAGGGGCATGAATATTTCCAAAATTTTTTGGGGGGTTCCTTATAATTATATCATCATTTTAGTAAAAATTTACCCGGAAACCTTATTCTAACTATTAAGGCTCCTACATTAAACAATAACGCAAACGAAGGCCCCTTGAAGAGGCGACCTGAAGCCCTCAACAGTATTAGGCCCTAAGCGCTCAAACGCACCCTACAGCCTAAACCCCCAAACCCCAAGCCCCTAAACCCCCAAACTCCCAAGCCCCTAAACCCCTAAACCCTAAACTCAAGACCAGAATTTGAGAAACCCTGAACCCTAAACTCCTAAACCTCCTAAACCATGAGTCTTCATCTCCAGAAGCCGAGGCGAATGCCTTGCCTCCCAGACGAGAAGGCCCTCTTCTCTGCGAGGGCCTCGGGCTTCATCTGGCTTGTGCAGCTTAGTATAATAACCAGAATAGGGTGTTGGGGGCTCCTTCTTATAGTTATAGTATAGTAGGCCCCAATAGTATAGTAGACCCCAAAACCCTATTCTAAGTATTAAGGCCACGACAGTAGGGCCTGAGACTCTTGGGAGTTGAGGGTTGGGGTTTTAGGCCTTCGGCTTTCAGGGCTTCAGGGTTTAGGGCTCTTTGGGTGTAGTTTAGGGTGCAGGCCTTAGGGGTTTAGGGCCTGCAGGCCCTGACCGGGTTCGATTTTGCGCTGAGGAGGTGCCATAGGGACAGGAGACTCTGTCACAAGCATGTTGAACCCTAGCCCCTAAATGCCAAACCCTAAACCCTCGAGTCATGTTGCAAGTTTTACAAACCAGGGGGGCCATAATGCGAATACCAGAACCATCATGCTAAGACCCACAAAGAGTAAGGTCCACCTAATTTACCAGTAATTAATTTGATGTAGGGGCCTAAAATAATTACCAATACTGTTTTTTTTGGGGTTCCTTTTTTCATTCTAGTATAATGGCCCCCCAAACCCTATTGTAGTTATTAAGGCCCCCACATTACACCGAATTTGCCAAGCAACAAAAGACAGAGGACCCAATACACCTTAATTAAGGAAGATACCTTAATTATAAGGGCCTTAATATTATGATTTAAGGTATATTCCTTAATTAAGGGTATTGGGTTCTCTGGGTTTAGCGTTTAGGGGTTCAGTGCCTGAGGCATTTCGGGGTGTAGTTGTTTAAATTACCACATGACAGCTCTTGACTTGGGCTTAAGTGGTTTAGGACCCTAAACCCTAAACCCTAAACCCTAAACCCTAAACCCTAAACCCTAAACCCTAAACCCTAAACCCTAAACCCTAAACCCTTTGGGGTTGAGGGTTTCGGAGTTTAGAATTTGGGGATTACGCCTTCTCTGGAGTTTCTGAGGGATGGACTGGACCCTACACCGTAATATGGAGGCCTTAAATAATTAGAATAGTGTTTTGGGGCCCATTATCCTGTAATTACAATACGGAGCCCCGAAAGCACTATTCTAATCATTGAGGCCCCTGGATTAGACCCTAAACCGTTGGACCTATTCTTGACCTGAGGTGTATCCACCATCTTGCGACATCCGGCGTGGGACGCAGATTCACTGGGTCCTTGTTTTCGGGTTGTAGGGTCTTGGGGTTCAGGGTTGATCGTTTTGGGGTTTTGCTGCTTCGGGATTTAGATTTGTTGGTCAGGGTGTAGTAGGGTTGTAAGTCAGGGTTTAACAAGGGACCGTGGCTATGGGCTTCATGGATTTGTAATGGTTTCCTTTGAGTTGCAAGACCTTAGTCAGCATTGGTTCGTCGCAGTCAAGAAGGATCCTGATGTGTGGATGACCGGCTGATGTCCGCATATGCTTGGTAAGGACTCTAAACCCTAAACTTTCGGCCCATGCATTCCAGAAGCAGGGCCGGACAATTCTTTAGGCGGGTTTGGATTTGCACTGCTGCAACTGGAGTTTACTTGGGACTCAGGGTTAAGTTGAAAACTTTGCCACTTCGAACTTCGAGTAGATAGTTGAAAGAGCCACGATTGCGATGCAAGGGCATTGGTACCGACAAGTAACAAGTAGCCGCGATGCAAAACCAGAAGCCCACTTTCTCAGTTCTGCCACTGCATAGAGGGTACTAAACCCTAAACCCTAAACCCTAAACCCTAAACCCTAAACACAAGCACCCCTGAAGCATCGTAAACCAAAACCAGCCGAAGCCAAACCAGTCCCTAAACTCTAAAGCTCAATCCCTGTTTGCTATCACCACCACGCTGCCTAAACCCTAAACCATCCTAAGCCAGAAGCCCTAGCCCCTAAATCCTACTACGAGCCCTGAGCCGTAAACCCCCTTGAAAGTCGACTTGAGCTCTGGACTCGAATTCAATTCCCACTGTCCTCTGCCTTTTGAAAAGAACCAAACACTACAGAACCCTACACCCGAAACCCTAAAGCCCTAAACTAGAGAAACCCTAATATAAGGGCCTAAAGAGTTACCTATACTATTTGTCGGGGGTTCCTTATTATAACTATAGTATATTGGGCCCCATAACCCTATTCTAATCATTAAGGCCCCTACATTACAGACAGCTTCGAGGTTTCTTCCCCTGCACCCTGAGCCCTAAACCCTAAACCCTAAACTCTAAAGATTCCGAGGGTTTCCTCCCAAGGCCGAAAGGCCAAGCGGACTTCCAGATTGCTTTTCGTCCACAAAGTGCCTCGGACTGGCAGCGTTTAGGGTTTAGGGTTTGTGGTTTAGGAATTTAGGGTTCAGGGTTTGTGGCTTAGGAATTTAGGGCTTGTGGTTTAGGAATTTAGGGTTCAGGGTTTGTGGTTTAGGAGCTTAGAGGCCAGGAATTTAGGGTTTGTGGTTTAGGAATTTAGGGTTCAGGGTTTATAGTAGCTTTCCCATACGACTACGATTTGTGTTAGGGGTCCCAGATTTCAGAAGCTCCTGGTCTGAACACGTGGTTAGTTCTCCAGGTTTGGGGTTTAGGGTTTAGGGTTTAGGGTTAGGGTTAGGGTTTAGGGTTTAGGGTCTAAGGTTTAGGGTTTAGGGTCCGTTTATTAGGGTGCCGTACTATCTTTGGGACCTAAAAAAGGTACGCTAGTTTAGGGAACTACCCAAGCATCCGAGAAGCCCTAAACTCTAAAATCGTCCTGGTACCCCTATTCGCATTGATACGGCTGCTTTATGATGTGAGGGCTGTTCTAAACAACAGCTCCCTGGAAGAAGTTGAACAGTTGAGTACGCCAAGGGCCTCAAAGATGGATGCTCTGTTCATTCATGGGTAACATGCAAGCTTCTGAGCAGTTGTGTTCCCTGTCTGAAGTGCTTCGGAGTTCCATGTAGGATTCGAAGCCGTTGACCATAAGCGCCTAGAGCTGTTCTAAACCCTAAACCCTAAACCCTAAACCCTAAACCCTAAACCCTAAACCCTAAACCCTAGCCCGAACCCGAAACCCGAAACCAGGAGAGTGGAGTTTGGGGCGACGGGCCTCCATCCCCAAAGCCATGAACAGTAATGCAGGTGCCTAAATAATTACCAATACTATTTTGGGGGTTCCCTATTAAATTTATACTATAAAGGAGCCCAAAACTCTATTCCAATTGTTAAGGCCCCTCTATTACTAGAGTTGCCATGAGAGTGTTGCTTTGTTGGTCGCTGGCTGTTACTTGCAGCTGGGTACGGCGAGTGCTGGCACACGTAGCTACAGCCGCTTACAATAAGATGTTTTGGTGATTCACTGTTTATGCACCATGCTGCCATTGAGCTACTTGGAGGATCATGGGACTTAGTAACTAGGGCTATAAATAAGGTAACTATAATTATAACCCCAATTTAAGGTAGCTATACTCTTACTTACTAAGTCCCATGATCCTCCAAGTATCCCTCTTCAGCCCTGAAGGGGAATGGCTCCCTCTAAAGGCAAAGATCCGAAGCTTCCGACTGAAGGCAAAAAAGGGATAGGGTTAAGGGGTTAAGGGGTTTAGGGGTTAAGGGGTTTAGGGGTTTAGGGTTTAAGGGGTCTAGGTCTAGGGGTTTAGAGTTACGGGGTTTAGGGTTTGCGAGTTACGGGTTCAGAGATCCTAAACTCTAAACTACCGCAGGGTGTAACCCAACAAGTTGGGCCCTCAAGAAGAAATCCTCACCCTAAACCCTAAACCCTAAACCCTAAACCCTAAAACCCCAAAACCCTAAAACCCTAAACCCTAAACCCTTAAACCCCAAAGCCCTAAACCTTACCCTCTCCTCAGATGCTGGAACCGTGGATGTGGCGGGCTCAGTCTTTATGCGGCTCCCCGGGCTTTGCATCTGCTTTGCCTGGACGATCGTGGGACTTGGTTTTGGAGTTCAGGGTTTAGGGTTTATGGTTTAGGGTTTGTTTTCGGTTTTAAGTAGGGTTTTAGAAGTACTCCAAGCTAGGGTATACCACGTAACTCGGCTGATGACCGACTTTCTGACCCCCCCATGCCCTGCATCACGAGTCTTGGGCCAAGGGGATGCCTCAAGCCTCTGGCTTTGGAGCTTTTGGGAGTTTGACCTGGTTAGGGTTTAGGGTTTAGGGTTTAAGGTTTAGGGTTTAGGATTTGGGGTTTAGGGTTCAGGGTTTAGGGAGCTTAGCTTTTGCTTTGCTCTTCACCTTATCGGGGCTAAGGGTCTTTGATCTAGGCTCTCTGCAAAAGAACCATATGGGTAGCTCTCTAAATTAGGGCCCCTTTTGGGGTCCTTTTTATAAGTGCCGTACTATATTGGGGACCTAACATGGGACCCTAATTTAGAGAACTTCCCAAAGGCAGAGAGGGCGGGTCTTTTGAGGGTTGCGGTGCTTACGGCTTTTGGGGTGAAGGTTGGGAGTTTGGCCAGCTTGTTTCGGCATCACCGTTGCGGGTTTTGAAAGGTGTAGGCTTCTGAGTGCAACATCCAACTCAGCTTCATAGATGATTATAGGGGTTTAGGGTTTAGGGTTCAGGGTCTTAAATAAGACCCTTGAGCCATACAAGGCATATTCACTACGCCCTGGCTGAGCCCTCAACCCCAATTCAGGAACCCTTCAAACAATTCCCGTTAAAGGAACCCCGTAAAGGAAGCCTAAACTTTTTCAAGAACCCTAAACCCTTATAGAACAGAGCCCGTTGAAGGAACTGCAAACCCTCATAGAATCCCTTCAACCCTTAAAGGAACCTCTTTTACGAACCCAAACCCCTGTAGGACCCCTTAGAGGAACCTAAACCCTTAAAGGAACCCCTTTAACGAATCCTAAACCCCTGTAGGACCCGTTAACCCTAAACCCTTCAAGGAACCCCTTTAGGAACCCTACACCCCCAACCCTAAACCCTCAAAGGGAGCCCTTTACGAGCCCTGCACCCCTAATCCTAAACCCTGAAAGGAACCCCTTTAGGAACCCTACA
>CAJNDV010022547.1:9167-22135 GCA_905221635.1 Symbiodinium sp. CCMP2456
AAAAGTCTATACGTTTTTCTCCCTGGGTACTTCAAAGTCTATCTTTATTACCACACCCTACCTGGACCCAAGAAAACCTTCCTTGTTAGGGCCCTCTATTGCGTATGAGTTCCTTATATAGTTTCTACAACAAAGGTAGGTTAGTTGGGGTCCAGTAAACCTTGAACCCGTAAACACCCAGAGTAGGGCCTCTAATCTGTAGAACAGGTTTTGGGGGTAGGTCGTATGGGTTTATAGAGTTTAGGGATTATAGGGTTTATAGGGTTTAGGGATTATAGGGTTTAGGGATTATGGGGCTTTAGGGTTTTAGGGTTTAGGGTTCAGATAATGGGAAATGGAACAGGAAGAGTTAGTACTTCTAACGATCTATGCTTATATCGTAAACGGTGGGGTTTTTAATGAAGAGCAACACACGTTGCGCTTCTCTTGTAGTCAGACTGGGAACTTAAGCTCGGACTGTTGTTTGAGATATAGCGTTGAGAGAATGGGTTTAGCGTTTTGGGAGTAGGGTGTAGGGTTTGCTTTTGAGGTTTGGAAGTTGTTTGAATGTTGCATGCTGAGTCCCCGAAGCCTTAGATCTCTGCACGCCTACACTAGAGATAGCGCTTCTGACTTTGATTTGTCGGTGGGCAGTTTTTTTTTGATCTCACCCGGGCACCCGGGAGCAGTTGCTTGGCTTGCTCTTCAATTGGAGGAAAGACGTAATGAGGGATGTGTGAACTGGTGTAACCTTCAAGCGGAGTTTAGGGTTTTTGGGTTTCAGAATTCCAAACTTGAAAATTGCAGTCATATAGGGGCCTAAATAATTACCTCTTCTATTGCTGGGGTTCCCTACTATAATTATAGTTCTAGTATAATATCTAATTATTGAGGCCCCTGTATTAAGCTGAGCCCAACAGCGCATCAGCTGAACTCGAACGCCCAGAAGTCCAAACAGGTGCAGCGCCTGGTTGAAGATCGACTGACGTTGCGCCACACCGAGGAGCTTGCAATCTTATTCTCGGATGTGATGTGAAATAGGGTTTAGGGTTCAGGGTTTAGGGATCTCGTAGGCTCATCCCCACGTGGATACATGCAGGATAGGTTTCTAGTGTGGGGCCCGCAGTGGTGTCTCGAGGAGAGTTTGGTACTCGTGTAGCATGGGTTTTGAACCGGACGCAAGGGAGATCCGAGAAGGCGAACGGTTTAGGGTTTAGGGCCTAGGGTTTAGGGTTCTTTTGATGTCGACATCCGTCAAGCATTGAAAGATCGGCTCGACGATTTCGAGGGCACCGAAACGGATGCATGCTTGGGCTGGCCACCACTACAGCAACGGCAACGTGGACAAGGGCATGGAGGACAGTAGGGGCTGCAGCTTCATTCATCAGTCAGTTGGAGTAGTGCGCGGTGCCAAACGGTTGTGCAGCAAACTCAGGAAGTGTTCAGAGACTCTGCGTTTCAAGACTGTGGTGTTCCCTCCGCTGTTTTTAAACTTTTAGTTCCTGGCTAGTCAAGTCGAATCATCAGCAGTTCTCGCTGCCGCCATGGACTCTCCGATATTGCAAGCTGGCAAGCATTACGAGGAAGATCAGTTTGAGCAATCTGGCTGGGAGTTGGTTTCGTCTTTGGGCAACCTCAGTGGCAGTCCACGCTTCGAGATCACATGGCGCGCTGTTGGGATCATGGTCTTGACAGCCTTTATTGTGGGTGTCTGCATCATCTTGCTGGTGCTCGCCTGCCAAGGGGAAGTTTCGAAGCACATCCCAGCAGACTTGCAGTCAAAGCAAGACATGTGGTGCCTGTGTGGTGGATCTGAACTCAATGCGCAGAACGTTGACGAGTCCGTCAGCAAGTATGTGTTTGGCCCCATGAGGGCCGTGTTGGCATGCTGCAGAGAGTACCAAACAGCAATCTTTGATGCTGAACAAGACGAGTGCATGAAAGATGTTCAGGGTTGTGTTGATCTGGCAGATCCGACCATGCAACACCACGAGCTGTTCTGGAACACTGACCAGTGGATGCCGACGCAGCAGTGCCTAACAAATATTTGTCCAAATTTGGCCCCTTACTGCACAGCCCCAGAGGATGATCTAAAATTTCAGGGTGCGCGATTGAATTGCATACTCTAAGTCAGCACATGAATGTCAAGTTGTTGTGCTTCTGTGGAATTGACATTCCTCTTGCCCGTTGCCTTGCTGCCCCATCTTCCCAACGAAGGCTCCGGGTCCGAGAAGCACAGTGCCCGAATTCGCAAAAATCCATCCATGCCAGGACGGATGGGTCCTCACTTGGAGGCCCCTTTGACTTAGTAAGTCTACTTAGTATCCCCTAGAAACCCTCTTATAATCCCCATAACCCACCTTACTAACCCTACTTACTAAGTCAAAAGGGCCTCCAAGCAGGTGGAGCAGAACCATGTCGGAAACGTAGACTCAAGTTAAAGCCTGGGACTCTTGCCCAACTTCGAGTAGACCCCTCGTCCTGCGTGGATCCACCCTGCTCGCACAGATGTACGCGGCTTTCTTTAAAACATATGGGTGGTTGTCAAAATTAGGGTCCCTGTTTGGGTCCTTATTATAATACGGCACCTATTATTTAGGGTACCCCAAAAGGGACCATAATTTTGACAACTACCTATATGCATGTCAGAGTTTTCTTTGATGGCCCATGTCGACCCAGAGACTTCAGTGGAAAAGAGCTACTGATTGCGCCTCTGCAGCTGTCCCTGTCCAGCCCTGCCAAGCTGCACCGGCCAGGACTTCTTCATCTGCATCTTCATTGTGTTCGTGTTCAATTCGGAGAGAGCTCCTTTGTCACTGAAGCGCTGGAACAGCAGCGAGGTCAAGTCGATATCCGACCGTTACACGCACCAACTTTTTGGTGGTTCGTAGGTTGAAATCCCGTGGATTGTGGCCCAGGTCCGCTTTGCTGAAGATATCACCCGAAATCGGACCATGACAATAACTCCTAAGCCCTGAAGCGTAAAATCCTCCAGCCGTAAACACTAGACGTTGGCAGATACCTCAAGATCTGGACAGGTTGAGGGTTTGCCTTACATACATTTTTATTCCGAGCCCGCGCCCCCAAATTATTGAAACCCCAAACACCATTCAGAACCAACTTCGAAGCTGCAAGCCATGAAGCCTCTGCACACACACACACAACCGCGCACACACACTGCAAAGCTAAAGCTGCAACGAAGACCACGGTACTTGATTGGACACTCATTGTCATGTTTCGTGTCCAGGGCCCCAGGCTTGGCCACCAAACTTAACACATCTTAAATGGGGCTTTCCGAAAATAGGGGACCCTAATATAGTACCCTAAATAGTAGGATCCTTATTAAAAGGACCCCAAAATAAGGTACCCTTTATTTCGGAAACAGCCAAATGATTCTACCGGGCATGTCCTGTCAAGATGGTCATAGCGGTACTCTCTACTAGGTGGCAATGTGAGATGAGTTGCAGTATCATGAGGAACCTGCTCATTGACTGTTTGGGGTGGGGCCTCAAATGATATACAACGGCGGCAGCTAGCTGGGAGCTGGATAGAGGTTGGATTTAGGCTTCCCGGAAAGGGAGTTTTGAGGTTTCCCTATTGAGACTGAATCGGCGGCAAACGCGCATCATTGTGAAAAGCTTACTGGGCAACCTAATTGAACGCATGGCACCTTTTGCAATTTTTTAAAGCCCCAATGACAACCTTCAACGACGCCCGTGGTGTTATGCTCTAAGGACAGGAGCACTTAGAGCAAAGCAACCATGAACCCAAACCGCCCTAAAACCTAAACCCTAAACCCCAAATGCTAAACGCTAAACCCTAAACCCTAAACCCTACACCCTAAACCCTAAACCCTCAACCCTAAGCCCTAAACCCTAAACCCTAAACCCTAAACCTAAAGCTAAACCTAAACCGTCAAGACACAATTGACCAAGACCCCAGCCCTGTCGGAGGAGCTGGCTGCCCTTGCCAAGGACGATTCTACGTCGGTTCTTGCGAGTGAACGAACTGCTAGTTGTTGTAACTGTGCAGGTCGACCTTGGGATCCAAAAACCCTACTGCTTTAAGGGTTAAACCCTCCAATTAAGGAGTCATACGGTTGATGGACAAAATCCTGCATGGCCTTTTATACCTAAACTATGGGATTTATGGTGCTATACTATATTTGGGTCATGCAGGATTTTGTCCATCAGCAGTAGTTACTGTAGTGCGTAGGTGGTTGGCACGGATTAGGGTGCCGAGTCTTGGGGTGTCCTCTATCAGTCTGATATCCTAACACAAGCCCCGATTGTGGTACTTACACCCCAGCAGTGTCCTGCTTGGAACGTCCTAAACCCTAGCGTTTCGGTGTAAAGTCTGAGGCATTGAGGTTACAGGCGAAGATTTGTTTGGTTTAGGGCTTAAGAGTTCATGTTGTAGTGTTTTGTGTTTATGAGGATTCCTTTAGGGTCTTAAGGTTTGGGGTACAGACTTCAGACTCTGGACATCATCAAATCTTTTGGCTGGGTGTAGGGTTTAGGATTTGGGTTTCGACACAACCCTGGTAGGAATCTAGGCCATGTATGTTTTGGGTTGAATTTTAGAGTTCCTGGTGCAGACATGTGTGCGTATTCAGGTCTCAGGGTATGCTTGATGATGATGGTTGGAGGGTCTTATGTCTGAAAGGGATGTAGTAGATAGGTTCTATAGCAAGTTTTGAATGACGTACCCGCGCAGTCAGTGTACTTATTAACTCGGAGATTAACTCGGACTGAAGGCAGAAGGTGGACGTTTCACTTAGCCCAAACCCGATCCGGAAACTCGTCGACGTGCTCAGAGGCGGCCTTTACTTCATGGAAACCCTAAACCCTAAACCCTAAAGCCTAAACCCTAAACCCTAAACCGTGGCCATGGAAAGCGAGCTCCCAGAGGCTATGCCTCACCCTACTCGTACCATGAATAGTATTGTCCTTTAGGGTTTAGGGTTTTGGGTTTAGGGTTTTTGGGTTTAGGGTTTAGGGTTTAGGGTTTAGGCTCCTTACAACTGTATTGTATATCATTCTAATCATCAAGGCCACTACATTGCTCTTCGATGTCTGGGGCTGTCATTTGGTCGTCTGTTGGTGCTCAATGCTTTTATTGCGAGAGTTCGCGGGGTTCGAAGTGTCGCAGGGTTTGCGCAGGTTTTCGGTTGTTTTGGGAGTCACCTTCGCCAACCCTTCCAGATCCTGGAGGATCTACCCAGAGACTCCAATACCCCTTCATTAAGGAATATACCTTAAATCTTATTAGGGGATCCTACTATGATTTAAGGTATATTCCCTAAACCCTAAACCCTAAACCCTAAACCCTAAGCCCTAAACCCTATATTCCTTAATTAAGGGGTATTGGAGTCTCTGGGTACAGCTTCGGAACTTCGGAACTGCCTTGAAGAATTCGTTCTTGTAGCTTCTGATCATAAACCTACAAATGGGGGTTTCCAAAAATAGGGTACCCTAATATAGTACCCTATATAATAGGTTCCTTATTATAAGGACCCCAAAATAAGGTACCCCTAATTTTCGGAAATTCCCAAATGACTTTATTATAGGGATCCACCCAGAAAACTGGGTTCTGGTAGGTGAAGGTCCTCTTCCAACACAGCTTCGGAAGAAGGCAAAGTAAAACAGCACGAGGCCACGTACCATCTCTGAACAACCGGGATTTATAAGGTTTTAAGGTAAGGTTCCCACCCCTGATCAGTGGCTGGGGTAGTCAGTGTGCTATTTGGAGTACTTCACAACCGTAATCCTCTTTAATCTCTGAGCTCTTAACCCTAACCCAAATCCACAACAATGCCTGACAACCCATATAACTCGAAACTAGAATGCCCCAAAAAGCCCTATGATGTAGACCCATGATTAAGACTCCGCCCTGGCCTGCCCGCTTCGTTTCGATTCTCTTCTGGTCTACTCGATTTCTCTACTCTACTATACCATATTATCTTGTTGTGGCCATGCTATCCCTGAACCCTAAACCCCTAACACCCTAACCCCCTAAACCCCTATGTAAACCCTAAACCCTAAACCCCTAAACCCTTAAACCCTAATATGCTGGATTATCTTATTGTGGTTCCAGTCTACTGTACATGTGGTGTATGTTTTCAGCGTCCGCCGCTCCCTTGCGTATTTTCGACACCTTAGGCAAGTACAGTCACTGTTGCAGGCGCCTGCCTTTTTGTTTCTGCCTGCAGTGGGCACCGTCCCCGGCGGCAGTATAGTACAGTATCTCCCTGGCACAGGTTCTACCTGCCCGTGAGTTGTTTCTCTTTGCTGTAGTACTCGAAGTGGTGTATCATTAGCGGCCCATCTTGGAGAGGAGCAGCTCCGCACTCAAACTGCCGAAGTGCAGGGCTTGCTGCAGAGGCTGAGGGCCAAAGGGGCTAGGGTATACGGGTTTAGGGGTCTAGGGGTTTAGGGGTTCAGGGTTTAGGGGCTTAGGGTTTAGGGGCTTTGGGTTTAGGGTTTAGGAGTTTTGGCTTTAGGGTTTAAGAGTTGTCAGGCTTGGAGTTTAGGGTTCAACAGTGGCAGATTCGTCTGGCAGATGACTTGGACTCGAACTTGTGCTTTCAGAGTTTAAACCCTAAACCCTAAACCCTAGACCCTAAACCCTAAACAATGAACCCTAAACCCTAATCCCTGAACCCTAAACCCTAAACCCTAAGTACTCTGACACTTGTAGCTAGATCCGCCCGTTTCACGCTGCCAACAATCTCACGTATAGTTCGTTGGTTTCTCAACGGCCCAAGTGACTAGGATTCGTATTGCTGTACCCTCTCAAGTTAAGTACCTATGGAAAACATTACGCACACGACTACTATTACTACTTTAAGCCCTAACACCAAAGTAGTAGATCAGGCGCTTTGGATCCTCAGAACTTGCCAGCTTCAAGAGGACACTTCAACACTCCTAAAAAACAATCGCACCCAAGCCTAAAGCAGGGTAGGGTTTAGGGTTTAGGGTTTAGCGGGGTTATGAGGTATTCCAACCTTCCGGCTTGTGCTTAGGTGCTAGTTTTGGGTACCCATTCACGGCCAGCAGGTGGGAGCAGCGCTTCGAGACGCTGCGAGGCCACATCGAGGCCGGCCACAGTATGAAGCAATATAGGGGGGGCCCTAGAGTAAGAGTAGGATACCCCAAGGGTTTTTTTCTAACAAACCCCCTTTTTCTTACGGGCCTTAACATTAGGATCCCGGCTATATTCATAATCTCTTTAAAGCTTATGGTAAAATATACCGACCCCCAAACCCTATTCTAATTATTCAGGCTTCTACATTACTCATTAATCACGGGTCTACATTAGGGTTGTATCATGTGCAAAACCAAAAAGTCGGAAACCTGACACAGTGTAGCTTGCATTTCAAAGCTTTAGGTTTAGGATTTAATTAGGGTATATGGAACCCCGGTTAAACCCCAGTTTTAAGGACACATAGAAGGACGTCATAATAAGGAGCCTTAAAAGAAGCTCTGAACAACCCTATTCTAACTGTCGAAGTAAACCCTAAACCCTAAACCCTAAACCCTAAACCCCCGAAAACCCTAAACCTCCCAACGTTAGACCTTCAACCTTCAACCCCCTTATATCAGACCCCTAAACTCCAAACGAAACCCTAAACTCTAAACCCTGAATCCTAAACGTCCGCGAAAAAAGGTGTTCAAAAACAAACTAAACCCTAAACCCCTAATTATCAGACCCCTAAACTCTAAACCCCAAACCCCAAACCCTAAACCCTAAACCCCAAACCCTGAGCCCTACACCCTCAACCCCAAAACCCTCAACCCTAAACCGCTAACCACGAATCTGGCGAGAGAAGGCTGAAGCCTCGTTTCGCCTTAGTGGCGAGACCCGGAGGCCGGGAAGACGCGCAGCTCAAGGGTCCTTTGAGGGTTCCTTTAAGGGTTTAGCTTTTGGTTTAGGGTTTAGGGTTTAGGGTTTAGGGTTTAGGGTTTGGGCTTTAGGGTTTAAGGATTGCTTGAAGGGTTTAGGCTTTAAACCCTTTAAGGATTCCTTTAAGGGTTTAGGCTTTAGGTTTTAAGGATTCCTTTAAGGGAGGCTTTAGGGTTTAGGGTTTAGGGTTAAGGGTTCCTTTAAGGATTTAGGGCTTAGGGTTACGGATGTTCCTTTAAGGGGTTTAAGGGTTTCGGGTTTAGGGTTTAAGGGTTTAGGGGTTTAGGGTTTAGGGTTTAGGGGTTTAGAGGGGTTTAGAGGTTTAAGTGGGTTTCGGGTTTATGGGCTCCTTCAAAGGTTCCTTTGAAGGGTTCTCTAAGGGTACTATAGGGGCGTAGAGTCATCAGGGAACCTGCTTTTTGCTTTAAGGGTTTAGGGCTTTAGGGTTTCGGGCTTTAAGGGCTTTGGGTTTAAGATTTTAGGGCTTTAGGGCCTTTGGGTTTAGGGTTTAGAGTTTTCGGGGCCTTAGGGCTTTAGGGTTTGGGGGTCAGGCTTTAAGGGTTTAGGGTTTTAGGGCTTTTAGGGCTTTTAGGGCTTACGGTTTAGGATTTAGGGTTTAGGGTTTAGGGCTTTGGGCTTTAGGGCTTTAGGGCTTCAGGGCTTGGGGCTTTGAGGGTTTAGGGTTTAGGGTTTCGGGGATTTGGGCTTTAGGGTCTATAGAGTTTAGGGGTTGGCCCGAAAAAGCCGACCCCTTTCAGGGCTTGTATAAAGAGACAGATCATATTCAGGAACCCTCACAGAGTAGGCTTTATAATTTAGGCTTCAGGTCGGTTTTTTGGTGTTGGAGCGCAGGGCTTGTGATATGATTCACGCTTGTATCTTACATCTGCTACCTCGTATCTGACGTCATATATCACATTCGTGGTATCTAAATCCCTATAAACCCTAAGTCCTAAACCCCAAACCTCAAACCCTAAACCCCACACCCCAACCCTAAACCCCAAACCCTAAACCCCCAACCCCAAACCCCTCAACACCAAAACCCCAAACCCCAAACCCTAAACCCCCACATCTCTGGTGTCTTTGGGGCACCTTAGGGTCTTAGGGTCTTGGTTTAGGGCTTCCCAAAATATTTGAGCCATATGAAGAGTGCTCCTATCACCCTGTAATATTAGGATCCCTTTACCCTAAACCATAAATCCGAAGCCTTAAGCCCTAAACCCTAAAGCCAAAAAGCCTAAAGCCTAAAAAGAGGCCCAAATGAAGACCCCAGGTTCGTCGTCAGGTCCCTATGGTATCCGTCATGGGTTGGCACGATGCCTGCGTTTCCGGCTGTCACCTTCGGTTTCAGGGATTAGGGTTCGAGGTTAAGGGTTTAGGATTTAGGGTTGAGGGTTTATGGGGTGTAATAGCAAGAAAAGAGTGCAGTGTGTTCATCAAGTTGTTGAAAGATACCTTGATTGGTAAAGAGGTTGTTGTCGGAAGTATGCGTACCGTAATGCGGGCTACAGTACCTTACTTGCAGCCCTATAGTGCATGCCCCACCATTAAGATACAGGTCTAAGTATTTAGAGTTTAGCAGTTCCCATCATTCAGGCCCAGATATTTGACCTTCGAAGACTTATATCTCTTCCACAAGCCGACAACACCTGGGGAGGCGAATCCCCGTGCACACCCACGCACTGACACCCGCCGCAGCCATGACTTATCTCAGACGTCTTGTTGAGCTGCCCGAAAGGGTGCTGGAGCGCTTGCTAGCTCAGTTGAACCTGATTGAGCTCTGGCGTCTCCGTGCGGTAATAAACCGCATCGTAGACCGGCGGCGGCCCGTGCCCCCCGGAGCCACAGAAGGGATAACTTCGGTGGTTGAAAACTCAGGTGGATCGAGCACGTGTGAAGCTCGAGATCATGGATCTGGACGAGGAAGACGACCAATGCTCTGCACAGCGCACCTTTCACTTCAGTCTCAAGATTACGCTGCCCAACGCGAGCTTTGCAAATATGCACATCCTGCATCCGATACTAGAAACCCGACCCTAAACCCTAAACCCTAAACCCTAAACCCTAAACCCCCAACCTCAAAGCTGCTGAACAAATGCAGAACATCGACGCCTGGTAACTGCTACCTAAGCTATGTAGAGCTGTGGAAAATCGAAATCCACCATTCTCACTCCCATAGAGCACAGCTACGCCATAAGATTCTGCTTCCGGCCGGCCAGCGCCCCTGCCGCAACCGGAACTCTAGTCTGAAGATCTTGTAATTTCCACCTCAACCTCCCGCGATGGCCCGAAAACGTCCTCAGCTCCGTAAATGTGAAAACGGAAACCCCAGACCAACTCTCAACCAAGCCAGGCGCCAGCCCACAGGAAAGCCCCAAACCAGGAAGCCCTGAACCTCAGCCCTAAAACCTTAAACCGTATAGACCCTAGAGGACCTTTCAAACATCGCATGAGAACCCAGCAAACAAACCTTTAAAGACCGCCGAGCCAGGCGCATGGATTCTGAGAAGCTCCTCACATCGCTGCAGGGGGCTCAGATGCCCTCCTGGCACAGCGCTTCAAACCAAGAGCTGTAGCAAGGTTTAGGGCTCAGGGTTTATGGTTCAGGGCTTAGGACTTCGGGCTTAGGGCTTAGGGCACAACGCTTCAAAGGAAGAGACCTTGTTTGGTTTTGTAAGGGCTCCTTGAAAGGATCTATAAGGGTTCTGCAGATGGGAGTCCAGTTCAGGGATGTGAAGGGTTTACGGGGTTTAGGGTTCAAGGTTTAGGGCTCAGGATCTAAGGTTCGGGGTCTACGGTACACAAAGCCCTGGCCCTAAACCTTAACTAGTAGCTGGCCCTGAACCGTAAACTCAATGCCCTGAGCCCGATAAGCCGTTGAAAAGAACAGCACCCCTAAATATAAAATGCTATCTTCTACACTTTTGTTAAACCGGTGTTTGGGGTTTAGGGTTTACCTTAGCCCCAAATTCCGCAGCCCAGTATATCCCTAACCCCTTAAAATTAGTAAACCCTAAGCCCTAAACCCTAAAAGCCCGAAACCCTAAACCCTAAAAGCCCTGCGCCCTCAACCCCAAAAGCCCTAAAAACCCTAAGCCCTAAACCCTATAAAAACCCAAGAACCCCTAAACCCAAACACCCAAAAAAACATAAACCCTAACAACCCCTAAACCCCACAAAACCCTAAAACCCTAAACCCTTGACCCCCTAAGCCCAAAACCCAAAAAACCCTATGTCAGTGTGTCAATGTGTGATCAAGAACAGGCACTGCGCACAGTTGCCTGGGAGCCCGAAAGGCTGAAAAAGATCACCTGTGAGCGCCACTACTCCACAGAGTCTCCGGGCCAACACAGAGTAAAAAACACACACACACACAACCCTAAACACCCTCAACCCCAGACCTGACTCCTCCACGAGGCTCGGCGATCTCAGCGAAATCCAGCGGGAGTTTCACCTCAACACGGAGACTGCCGAGGTCTTAGGGTTTAGAGTTTAGGGTTTAGGGTTTAGGGTTTAGGGTTTAGGGTTTAGGGTTTAGGGTTTAGGGAGGGGTCCAGGGATGTCTCCTAAGTTGTATGTATAATAGAGAAGCCCAAATAGTTACCAAGATTGTTCCTTAGGGTTCCTTACTTAGACCCCCCAACTACCCTCTAATATACCCTAAATACCCACTATTAAGGACCATAAGGGCTCCATTAAAGGGCCCTTGGGGGGTCCTGGTATTATCAGTATACTCTAAAGGAGCCTAAAACCCTGTTCTAATTGTTAGGCCCCTAAGCCCTGAACCCTAAACCCCAAGCCCAATTACATGGTCCCACCTTGTTTCAACAGTGTGTTGCAGGGCTTCTCCAAGGGTACATGTTTTGCATGGTCTTGCAGGATTTTAGAAGGGTTTCATCAGGTTATGTCAGCCTTTATGAGGCTTCATAAGAGTTTAGGCTTTACACGGCCTTTGTATAAGAGTCTTGTATTGATTTCATCATGTCCTTGGCTTTGTTAAGGTTTTTGGTAGGTTTTGGGGCGATAGGTTAGGTTCGAGGTGGTAGAGCGTTTTATGCGGGTCTGCGTAAAGGTTTTCCTTCATGGGTCTTAGATGCTTCTGAAGGAGCAGGGGCCCGGATAATGAGTAGCAACATCCTGAGGGCTTGAAAAAATATATATCTTTTGTGTAAAGACGAGCAGCCGAGTCGAATAGTATTGGACACTAAAAACCCTGCCTTAACCTAGAACCTGTTCAGGGTAGCTGTTAGGTTGTCAGTTCGTGCTAGGAAGTGTAGAAGAGCAACCTGTGCACTAGTATGTTTGGTAGATCAATGTAGATCTTAACAGCGACTATCGCACAGCTTAGGGTTTAGACAATGTAGGGGCCTAAATAATTACCTATACTATTCTGGGGGGGGTCGTTATTCTGATTATAGTACAATGGGCCCCAAAACCTTATTATAATTATTAAGGCTCCTAAGATATTCACCATCTTCTGCCATTGAGGCCCTACATAAAGCCGTATCGACTTAGAAGAAGCCTATGAGAACCACCCTATGCTTTCTAGAGCCAGTGCCACAGTTAGACCCTAAACCTAAACGCCCAAACTTCAGAGAGAAAACTTAGAGCCCAAACCGTAAAACCCTTAAACCCTAAAAGCCCTAAATCCTATTGAAACAGAAGCTTCACTGGGTTGAAGGGAACCCCTAAACTCGTCTAATTAAACCTAACACCCGAAGCCCTGAAAGTAACCCCCCAAACCCAGTGCCTTAAAACCGTAAAGTAACCCCAAAGCTTATACCTTAAAACTCTTAAAGCAACCCTAAACCCCGTTCCTTCAACCCGTAAGGTAACCCAAAACCCTACACCTTAACCCCGCCTTAAACCCGTAAGGTAACCCAAAACTCTATACCTTAAAGTCCTTAAAGTAAACCTGAGCCCTATACACCTTAAACCCCTAAACTAACCCCGAGCCGTATGCCTTAAACCCGTAAGGGAAGCCTAAACCGTGTACCTTAAACCCGTAAAGCCACCCAGAACACCATACCTTAAACCCTTAAAGTAACCCAAGACCGGAATAACTCCCTAAACCCTAAACCCTA
>CAJNDV010022547.1:30236-43342 GCA_905221635.1 Symbiodinium sp. CCMP2456
TACGCGCGTGTGTGGGCTTAGGGCTTAGGGTTTCGGGTTTAGGGCTTAGGGCTTAGGGCTTAGGGCTTAGGGCTTAGGGTTTAGGGTTTAGGGCTTGGGGCTTAGGGCTTAGGGTTTAGGGTTTTGGGCCGGGCGTTCCGGGCTCTCAGCCTAACCCACAAAGCCGAATTTCTAAGTACGAACCTCTACAGACCGTAAATCCTAAACCCCTAACCCTAAACCCCCAAACCCAAAGCCCTAAACCCTAAATCCCTAAATCTGAATCCGAAACCCTGAGCAGCCATAGACCCTGATTCCTGAACGCCAAGGGCGTAGATACTTTAGGTAATGTAGGGGCCTTACTAATTAGTCATGCAAGAAACCCTACTGTAGGGGCCTTAAGTTTAGGGTTTAGGGTCTAGGGTTAAATAATCAGAATAGGATTTTGGGGACCATGATACTATACTCATAATACGGAACCCCCAACATTGGGCCCGAAATTCTTAAGGCCCCTATAATACAGCTGAAGAGGGAGGGGCTCAGTGCATAGGGTCTAAGGGGGCTTGAAGGCTTCGTGTACCCTAAGCCCTCAACTCCGAACCCACTGAACCCTAAACCCTAAACCCAAGAGCCCTAAACCCTCAACCCAAAGCCCTAAGCCCTAAACCCTCAACTCTGAACCCTAAACTCCTAAACCCTAAACCCTCAACTCTGAACCCCAAAACCTGAACCCTAAACCCTGAACTCTGAACCCTAAACCCCGAAGAGTTCAGGTTCTGGGACGCTTGGGACTTCGGGTCTACTGAGGGCCTTGCGGCTTGGAATGCAGATTTACGGCGTAGCTTCGGAGATGACTGGGACGTCTAAGATGACGGAGGTTTACGGTTTAGGGTTTGGGGGTTTAGGGTTTTAGGGATTTAGGGATTAGGGGTTCTTCAGGCTTCTATACTGGGTTACCACTTGGACTCAGGCTTTCTATCATCAGAACTGAAACGTCCGAGTGTCGAGATGCGCGCTGTTTCAAGCCGCGTGCCCTTAACATCCCCGAACCAGAACTACCGGTGTAGGGTGTTTAGGGTTCAGCTTTCGCGGGCTAAGAGGGTTATGTAGGGGCCTTAATATTTAGACTAGGGTTTTGTTGTTATAGTGCAGAACCCCAAAATAGAGTTGTTGTAATTGGTGATTATTTCTGCCCCCTATATTGGTTGAGAGATTCCGGGGCTTTAGGTTGCTACCAGCTAGAGATCATACTGGTAAGTTGGATTTAGGGTTTGGGGTTCTGGCCTTTAGGACAGAAAACTATCACAGGGGCCTGAATCATCGGAACAGAAGGTAAATTTGCTATCCTCGTATAGGGATCCTGATAGGACATGCACCTGCAGACCATTCGGACTGCTCTGTGTATACCACAGGGACTTCCGGTAGTGCATGTTCGAGTTTATTTGCACGTCGCCCAGTAACTTCGACAGAGCAGACTTAAACCAGTCCGAAACAAAGCCGTAAAGCCAAAAACCTCACAACCACCCCGAGCACCCCAAACCAAAATACCCTAAGCTGCGTAAATGCAAACACCAGGAGCTATGGCAAACCTTCTAGCTCCCTTATAAAAGCAACCTGAAAGCCCTTAAAAGGGACCCTTCTAGCTCTTTGAAAAACAATCTTAAAAAACTTTAAAGGGACCCTTATGGATCCCTTAACAGGAACCTTAAACCCTTGTAAAGGGATCTTACAGATCCCTCAAAGGCCTTAAAACCCTACTTGGCTGACTTCTCCTTATTATAGTTCATATAGAAGCCCAAAAAGTTAAAGTCCTGAGAGCCAAACAGAAGAACCCCAAGCCTACCTCAGCGTTGGTGAAGACGAAAAAAGTATCTACCACACCGCAGCCGGGAGCCCGGAGCTGCTGCTGCACATGAAATCAAACTGCGCGGTTTAGGGTGTAGGGATTTAGGGTGTAGGGGTTTAGGGTTTTAGGGTTTGGGGTTTAGGGGTTTAGGGTTTAGGGTTGAGGGTTTGTATGCATATGTAAAGCCACTCGAGATACGATACGAAAAAGGGATAAATATGGGTGTGTACATAGACCGGCATGGTATGGTAGGACATGGTATGGTATGCATGTTTGTATATATATATATATATATGTGTGTGTGTGTGTGCATACATACATACATACATACATACATACATACATACATACATACATACACACGCACACACACACACATGCAGATGCAGCGTGACAGGGCGATGTCGTTGCAGTCATGTCCGCTGTCAGCCTTTCAGTATGAGCAGCTTTATGACCATGATGATGAAGAGGAGAAGAACTGCGACGGCAAAGACGGTGGCGGCGCTGATGACAGTGTTGCGGAAGATCATGCTGAAGCTGCTCATGATGATGCCGAAGAAGACAAGGATTATGAGGATGCTGAACGAAGCGGTGATGCTGGTGCTGACGATAAAGGTTTCACGATGAACATGGTCGTGTTTCTCTTGAAGTGTTCACACCGTTGCAGGCTCCAACAGACAGGACTAAGTGCTAACGCTGCATGGTGTGGAGTATCGAGCAACAAAGCACGCCCCCCTTGCAACCACCTGAACCAACTTCTACAAGTAGCTTGTGTAGAGGGACAGCTGCATTGTGCATCGCCCTTGTTTTAGCCGTCAGAATCATCATCTGCTGTTGGCATACCTGAAGGCAGAAGGATGCTGCAGCATACTTGTCTTAGATATCACCGGAGAAACCAGCAGCCAGATTCGGGATGTTTGAGGTGATACACCCGGGCATAACAAGGCAAGCGAATTTGTTCGTGAGCAGAAAGTTGAGTCCACTCCCAGCGTAGTCTTGAGCATTTAGGGGTTTGGTAAACCCTAAACCCTAAACCCTAAACCCTAAACCGCTGGCTACACATCCAAGATTTGTCGGCAGCCTCGAAGCTCCACCATCGGTCCAAATGCTATTATGACAACGGCTTCAGGGTTTAGTGTCATTATGTGAACACTACATGGATTTTCATCAGGCCCGGGAATTTCAACACCGGTGCTCAAGCACACACGGCTTCCGGACTTCGATTAGAGCTTACAAAGGCTCCTGTGAGGCTGGTTTAGCAGATTAACAGTAAGCAGGTCGTACAGTCGGACAGCTCAGTGCCACTGCTACCATGGGCAGCTTTAGAACGCGTGTGCCTGCAAGCTGTGTGGTTAATGTAGATGCCTTCAACCTTGAACTCGAACCTAAAAACGCTAAACCCTAAACCCTGTAAACCCTAAACCCTTAAAACTCTAAAGCCCTCAGCCCCAAACCCTACTCCCTATAAACCCTAAAACCCTAAACCCCTAAGCCCCAAACCCTAAAACCCTAAACCCTAAAACCCTAAACCCTAAACCCTAAGCCCTGAAGCCCTCAGCCCAACCCTATAGCCCTCGGCCCCAAACCCTAATTCAGAATGATCTTACTTGCTTGTGTAATGCACACACATACATACATACATACATACATACATACATACATACGTACATACATGCAGCTACATACGTACAAACAAACACACACACACACATGAAACTATATACAAACACATGGACATAGATACATTTACATACATACACATGCATATAGGTATACATGCAAATACATGTATATACACACATGCACATGTATATATTTACTTACACATGTATATACATAAATACATACATACATGCATACATACATTGATTGCATCAGTTTACATTACATTACATTACATTACATTACATTACATTACATTACACTACATTACATTACACTAACTACGTACATACATTCATACTTACTTACTGACTTGCTTACTTATGTACTTACTTACTTACTTACTTGCTTGCTTGCTTACTTACTTGCGTACGTACTTATTTACTTACTTACTTACTTACTTACTTACTTACTTACACATATACATGCACATACACATATACATACACATGCACATATACATATACATACACATATAGAGTTATATTTACATACACATACACACATACGCACACATATATCTATATATATATATGTATATACATATATATATATATATATACACATACACACAAATACATGCATACGTACATACATACATACATAAATATCTACATGAATTACATATACACACATGATATGCATACAAACTCACCAACAACCCCCAAGGGAAGTCCTGCCTCGCGTACCCTAGTGCTGCGCATGTAGGGACCCTAAACCCCTAAACCCTATCAACCTAGAGCTCTGAGCTCAAGGGTTGCCTTCGTGCCCAAGAAAGACCTATATCTGCAAAAGGCCAACGTGAAACCCAACGCAAAGCGCCAGAGTAGGGAGACAAGGACCTAACCATGTACATACATATGTATGTGTATATATATATATATACATAACATAACACACATGCAGATCAACAACTTGTTTATGTGTTTGTTTATGTACTCGTACGTATATATCTAGTTAGCCAGACTTACTTGCTTATCATGAAGTCGTTGTGGGCACACCTTCACCATCATCAGGTGCCCATCGCGGCGGCAGCAGCAGATGCACCGAAAGACCCGCTGGCCTTCACGAGTTGACAAGGGAGATCTAAGGTCTAGGGCTTAGGGTTTAGGGCTTTATGGTTTTAGGGTTTAGGATTTTAGGGTTACATTAATGTTCGAACCTGATTAACAAACCCTGGTCATATACCCGCAAAATAGTCGGGCTCATACAGGGCACCCCAATAACGTCCCAAGGTTTCTTAGTCAGGTTCCAATATTACGCGAGTTGCTTGCACTTGGGGGCTGGAGGGCCATTTTCGCAGAGTTCAGGGTTAGTTGCGCTACGAGGGCCGCATGTCTTCTGAAACTCCCCTTCGAAATCGAGCGGTTTAGGGTTTAGGGTTTGGGCCGTCTGCGCTTCCTTCACATTCACAGTCCGTCACTACAGTAAGCCAACGTAGCTCCCATCTACGACCTGCCAATGGTACTCTCTTGGGTATCATTTGCGATGCCTCTGATTGGAGGGTCAAGGACCTGTTTAAGAACAATGTGTGCCTAAGCCAACTAGTACAGTTTACGATCGATGCATAAGTCTCCCTGCTCCTAAAGCCAATAAGGTTTTAAGCCTACAAAACCCAAGCCTTTGAGTAGGGTTCAATTTAGGGTTGTGGGTTTGTGGGCTTTCGGGTTTAATTAGGCTTTTGGGGTTAGGGTTTTCAGGTTTAGGGTTCAGGGCTCTCCAGGAACGAAACCACAACTGGAACGGCCGAAATCAAATATCTCTTGCCATGCGCCGGTGTGCAACTCAAGACGAAGCCTAGCGTGAAGCGAATCGGGGTCTGCCCCTTGGGAACTGACGCTACAACCCTAAACTCTCGGTATCTTCGGGCTTGCAGGTTTGCCGGTCATGCCTCACGATCCACGGGCGGCGTAAAGGCAGAGGAACATGTGGCCCACCAAGCCTTCAGCACTACACAGGGCTTCGCTGAGCTCTAGACCCCGGTTTGGTCGAGCTCCTGTTCTTTTGTTTGCGGATCTCCCCTGGTTCAAAGCTCTTGCGACGGCAGAAACAGGAGTACACAGCTGCTGCATGCTGGTGGCTAGTCAACAAGAACAAACATCTTGCTACATGGGCCTTCATAGTTTGAAGTTAGAACAGTGTGCCCTAGGGTTCCATACTCTGACTATACTATAAGATATCCCCCAACCCTGTTCTACTCATTATTGCCCTCATTTTAACCACTCAATCATCAGCGCTGACTCTTCTACACCCTGCTTTGGGTACCAACCAAAGGCCAAAGCTCAGAAAGGCTCTGCAAGGCTGTTTTCTGTGGATTTAGGGTTTAGGGTTTAGGTTTTAGGGTTTAGGGGTGGAGACCAGACGCAGAGGACAAAATGTGGAAAGTTCTGTGCATGATGAAGTAAGGAGTTCGACCACTCCCAGGAACAAGCTCGTTGTTTACATACGCCCCTAAACCAGGACACTCGAAAGCTTAATTGCCTTAATCATATGAAAAAGTTTTGTAGCATATCGAGTCACTATTCACTGCTGTAACATACTTAAAAGACTGCAGGGGAATGGTTTCCCCGTAGCCCCTAAAAACAAAGGTACATGTTTTTTCCTGCTACTCGGTGTTATTACGGAGACCCCGCAATGCAAAAGGGCAAAAGGGCACTACTGGGAGACCTCGAAATGATAGCCTACACTACCAGCAGACCTTCAGGCAGTAAATTGGGAGCTTGGGGTTTGGGGTCAAGGGATCTACCTATAGTCTCCATTGTAGTTCCTTTTTTTTTCGGTTTGGCCAATGATATATTACGGATTTTTATAAGGGATCCCCAAAAAGGAACTACAATGGAGACTGGAGGTAGGATTCTAGCCACCAAGCCCCGAACCCTAAACACCGGATTCTAGGCTTGGCTTCAGGACTTAAGGCTGCTTCGGCCTTACAGGACGAGCACCCAAGAAGTCGAGCACGCCAGGAACCCGTGGTGCCTCGCAAGAACTTTGGCGATGGTGTGGGCCTGTGGCAAGGACGGCCTAATCCATAGGTCCGGGTTGCAGGGCGGTTGAGGGCTCCTAAACCCTAAACCCTAAGGTCTAATGGCGTATGATTCGTTTGACATGGAATTAGGGTTTAGGGTTTAGGGTTTAGGGACATGGAATTATGGAATTGTGTGCAATGTTGTGGCGGTGTGAGCGATGAACAAACACACATATCACAGGGAGCTGACCAGGCAGAATTAGGGCCTTATGTCGTTAATGTTCTTGGCTTACTGGGTTTAGAGGGTGTGGCTTAGGGAACTGAAAGGAACTGAAGGGTGCTGCGCCGTGCTGCGCCATCGTGAATGCTTTCCCGCACCTCTTTCGGCAGCTCGCGACCGCGGTACCCAGGCTCGTGACAGGCCTCAACCGGTTTCGGTGCATCACGTAAACAAACCCCTAAGCCTAAGCCCTTAACCCTCAGCCCGTAACTCTAGTCCCCGCGTGCACCTTGAACGCAATTCCCAACAACATCGAAGCGGTTGTGGATTCGTTGCATGAAGAGGGTTGAAGCCTAAATGAAAGGTTTTGGGATTTGGGGTTGAAGCCATTCCGGTCAATGTCAGATATTTCGTTTGATCTACAGTCTGGTGCTTTTTGCTCGTTTGACATGATGTCAGCACAACGGTACAGGGAGGCTTTGTGTGAAGTATACCTAACCAGTGCAAGCACAGCTAGGTCTTGCTTGTGATAGGTCGAGTCTGAACTAGGTATGATGTCGATGCACCCATTGTCTCCATTCTAGTTCCCTTGTTGGTTGAACCAATTTGATTTGGGATCCTATATGGGCAACGCCCAAAAGGAACTGCAATGGAGACTGTAGGTAGTATGTCTTTAGGAAACCCACAAATCCATCAGGGCCCTTGGTACCAAGGAGGCCCATAAGCAAGAGCCGACAAGAGCCATTATGCACCGACCGCCTTCGCAACATGGCACCCTTTGAGGATCAGTTTAGGGTTTAGGGGTTTAGGGTTTAGTAGACTTTTCAATCCCCCAAAACCCACGAACACCGTGGTATCGGGAGGATTTTGGGGCATGTGAAGGAGATGCTGTTTGCAAGCCCGGGTCAGAAACCGTTCAGTCGCCGTACTGCGTAATGACCGGCCTCGAAACCTGCGTCCGGATCCACCTCGGTTTGCGCACTTGCGCGAATGAAGATTTTGCAAATAAACCCAAAAATCCTAAACCCTAAGGTCTTAGTTGCTATCGGCATCTCCGCGAAAAAGCAGCAGCAACAGCGGCGATGATAAACCCCTTTAGCACCAAGTCCTAGACAGCCTTAATAACTAGAATAGGGTGTTGGGGTCCCATATAGCATAATTATTAGAGTAAGGAGCCCCCAAAATAATATAGGTAATTATTGAGGCCCCCTAAACCCTAAACCCTAAACCCTATATTAGACATCCGCCAAGATTCCTTGCCCTAGACCTTAGCCTAGCCAAAGCCCTGCACATGCACCTAAGGCCCTAAACCCTAAGCCCAAAAAGCTCCTAGACATCCTGAACTCTGGAAACTGGTAAATATCCTAAGCCCTAGATAACCCGAAACATCCTAGGCCCCAAAATCCAAACCCCAAACCCGCAACTACGATGGATCGGGCCTTTTGGAGCTTTGGTGCGAACTCTGAGTCCAGAGTTTTTAGGGCTCATCAAAAAAATCCTAAACCCTAAACCCTTCAGTGTTTTGGGGCTTCCGTGCTTGGGGTTGCAGAGCGGGATTTTAGGAGGCATGGTTTTTTGGGCTGAACGGGTTTAGAGCTTAAGGAGTTAGACGTCTAAGGTTTAGGCCCTTGGGGCTTAGGCTCTAAGCCCTATAAGCCAAAAACCCCGTGGCTTAGGGTTGCAGGGTTTAGGTCCTTTAGGGTTTAGGGCTTCGTGGCTTAGGGCTGCAACGCTTAGGCATTTCGGGCTTAACTCAATACCATCATCAGGATAAGCGAAGAATCCAGCGATTCCAGTTTGGGGTTTCTATGCGAAGGATCATCGACTGCTTAGTGTCGACACTAGCTATAGTCTCCATTCTAGTTCCTTTTTTTGGTCGAACCAATTTCTTTATTAGGGATCCTATATGGCAACCCCCAAAAGGAACTACAATGGAGACTATAGGTAGCGACCCAGATTTCGTGAAGATCTCTCATATAGCAAGCAGCATGCCTTCCTGACTTAACGCAACGTAGACCTTCACCGGAACCCAGACATGAAAAGTCCAGGAGTCACGCATTTCGGATCGTTTGGGGCTCTTGGCTTCAGGTTTAGGGTTTAGGGTTTAGGGTTTAGGGTTTAGGGTTTAGGGTTTAGGGTTTAGGGTTTAGGGTTTAGGGTTTAGGGGTTCCGGGTTTAAAGGCTTCGGGGCTTCATTTTTGTTTGGGACTGGGGTTCATTTCGGGTTTAGGGTTTAGGGGTCTGCGGTTGTCCGTGCACACCTAAGGCTAAAAGCGCTGTAGACCCTAACTACGTGGAAGGTCTGACTAAGTTCCCAAATGGTAGTGTTCTAGGTCTCAAATGCTTTACTCTGAATACTGCTTCCTACATGAAAATTTGGCTACTTGGACGATTCTTTTTTTTAGCCCCAAACCCTAAACACAAAGGTCTAGGGCGCGTGCCTACTCCTAAGCCCGAAGCCGTCAGCTCCTACAGGATTTAGGGTTAAGGCTTTTCGGAACCCCAAACCCCAAGCCCTAACACCCAAAACGCAAGCCCTAAACCCTAAACCCCAAAACGTAAGCTAAGCATCCGAAAGCTCAAGCTCACGTGCAATCTTCAGCAAACCCTGGGTCTTCAGTCATGGTGAGAAGAGGGTTTAGGGTTTAGGGTTTAGGGTTTAGGTTTCCAACGCTTCTACACGTCGCTGCAGGGCTGCAATCTCCTGATTGCAAATCTCAATAAAATCTGCCAACATCTCACGGTAATCACTGGGCAACGACGAAGATGTAGGTGAAGAAGGGTTCGACGTTGAGTTGCACTCCGCTACGACTTGTAGCAGAGCTGGAGCGAAGGTTTCTTGTCGCTGCTGTGGATCAGTGGGTAGTCCTCTTCCCTCTTGCGACGATTGACCTAAACCCTAAACCCTTAACCCCAAAACGTAAGCCCAAAGCCCTAAACCCTAAATCCCAAAACGTAAACCCTAAACCCTCAACCCCAAAACCTAAGCCCTAAACCCTAAACCCCAAAACGAAAGCCCTAAACCCTAAACCCTAAACCCCCAAACGTAAGCCCTAAACCCTAAACCCTCAACCCCAAAACGTAAACCCTAAACCCTAAACCCCAAAACGTAAGCCCTAAACCCGAAACCCTAAACCCTTGAAAGGAAGCCCAGAAGCCCAGAAGCATGAATGCCGTGCATGAACCTAGACCCCCCAAGCACCCACTAATGTACCCTAAATACCCTAAACCCCAAACCCTAAACCCTAAACCCTAAACCCTAAACCCTAAACCCTGCCCACTATTAAGGGCCATGAGGGCTCCATTAAAGGGGTCTCGGTCGGGGGGTCCTGGAAGCTTCACCCTCTTTCTCAGGGCCGGCCGGCATCCCCTGGAGGTGCGAAGGGTCCACGGAATATAGGCTTATATGGGTTTAGGGTTTAGGGTTTGGGGTTTAGGGTTTATTGTTTTGGGGTTTAGGGGTTTAGGGTTTAGGGCTATTTTAGGGGCCTAAATAGTTACCCATACTATTTTGAGGGTACCTTATATTTTAAAATATAGTATCATATACCAAGGTTTCTTTTCGGGGTGAATTTAGCTTAGCTCTCCAATACCCAAGCTTTAATAAACTTTTTGGGTGCTTATAAGTTAGTAGCGACCTGCAAGTTTAACCTTCCATTTCCCCTGGCCTATCGCGGAAGTAAGTAGGGGCCTTTTTTAAGAAATTACCTACCTCCTCAGGGCTCCTTATCTAAATTTAGTATGTATTTTCTGTTTATTAAGGCCCCTACAGTAGTCTAGCGTCAGGTTTTCTGTAGGGTGTTATCCTGAACTGATAGGATTTTATGTGGGGGGTTTGTGGGTACATTAGGGTCCCTTTCTCGGTCCCCAAAATCGTACGGCACGCTACAGGGTTTCATCGGGCTTGGGCCCGACAGATCAAACATGCGCTTCCGGATGTTTACTACAGGGCTTATAGTTGAACCCTAAACCCTACACCCTACCTCTTTTATGCAGGGTCTATGAAGGTCGTATACGGGTTGTATTTGGGTCTCAGATCTCGTACGGCCTGCGACCAAATCTGGAACCAACGGGACGCCACAGTTCTTTCCTGGCAGGGATTCCCACCTTGCAGAAGGGGGCGGGGGATGTGGACGCTGACGCCCTCCAGGAGATGGAGACGAGGACCTAGACACCTGCATCCTGAGGCTTGGGGATCATGCTGCATGTGCCCCGCATGTTCAAAAGCCAGACAAGCCAGAAGAATCGCCGGGAACGGCGATTCAACAACCGGCTGAAGGGCACGCTGATCCTAGGACCACGCCCTGGCAGAGATGGCCAAGCTTTTGTGCTCCCTGCTCCCGGAAACACATGATCACCAGGTGACAGCCTGCCACGGCACAGGCCGGAATGGAGCGGAATCCTCAGCGAGGGGATCCGTCGGCCCTTGGAAACTGGCATCATTTAGACGTCCCAGGTGATACAAGATGTGGGCGCCAAGACACTGGGCATCCCAAGCTCAAAAGGATGGCTCGTACCCACCGTGGGGCCTCTTCGCCACTTCGGCTCCGTCGAGGCGTACTCCCAGGCCGCAGCCGACAAGGCCTTAGTCCGTGCAGAAACTCGAAGGAGGTTTCGATCGACTGCAACAGGTTTGGGGTTTAGGGTTTTAGGGGCCATAAGAGACATCTCAAGGAGAAGATGTTCATCTGACTGCATGTTTGGGCTTTCAAAGGTGCGAGTATAACAGCTTCAGTGAAGTTGCGACTGTGTAGGTTGTCGGGTTACTTCGGAGTGGGGGTTTAATTAGATTAAGATTAACAGGTGCCTCCTTCGACCAGCTACACTCGCAACCCTACACACCAAATTCTCAGCAATTGAGCCCTGCGCCCGCGAAGCCTATAGCTCAACATAGCACCCACCTATAGTCTCCATTGTAGTTCCTTTTTTTGGTTAACCATATTTATGGTTAGGATCCTATAGTATAAATTTGGTTAACCAAAAAAGGAACTACAACGGAGACTATAGGCACAACCTTCGATTAAATTGTCCTTGGCCCCCAAATCTCTCCAACCTGAGTGAGTCCATGGAGTCTTTTAGTAGAAGCCCCAAAAATGGAAACCCAATAGCCCCAGTCCTTAAGAGCAATGCATAGAAAATCCGATTTCCAACCTTTTGGCGCTTACCATAATATATGCTTGGTTGAACCTTTACAGTCACTTTATAGCTTTATCACTTATAGGGTTAGCCTTTTTTGATATTAGGGGTACTAAAAGTTAAAATTTTAGCAAGGTAATAAAGAGCCTTAAAGGGTAAGGTAATAGGTGAACCATGGCAAAACTCTCTGGCAGGACGCAGCTACCCAGCGTTGACCAGAAATGCGGTGCGGCTGTGAAACCCTGGCTTCTAAACCCGAAAAACCACCCTGAACCCTAAACACTAAACCCCTAAACCCTAAACCTCAAGAAGTTACCCTACCCAAAAGACCACCACTAGTATGGTTTTGGGGGGGCCTAATTCCATAAGCGTAGTATATATGGGCCCTTTTGCTTAACAAGTTCCTTCAAGGGTTCCTTCCATTCAAGAATCTTGAACCCTCAACCCTAAACCCTAAACTCTAAACCCTAAACCCTAGATTTGGGCATTGGGGTAAGCGGTTCAAACCCTGAGCCTTCAGTTCAAGGGCTCCAAGACGGTTTAAGGTTTAGGGTTTAGGGTTTAGGGTTTAGGGTTTAGGGTGAAGGTTAGGGTGAGTCACAGAAAGTTGGAACATGGGCTTAAAGGGTTTAGGGTTTAGGGGGCTTAGGAGGATTAGTGCCAGGATCCGGTAAGCTTTACCTTAAGGGCATGAGGGCAATAATGCTCTAACTTTCTGGGATCTACTTTGGTAACTAGGCCTAGAAGATCTCACAAGTATGAGAACAGACTATATACATATATATATATATATATACATACGCAATAGCTTATCGCCCCAATTCAGGTACTTGTCACGGTATTTACTAAGTCGCGTGATCTTGTAAGGTAGTTGAAATCCTCCCCTAAGCTATATTATGAGGATGTTGAGAGATTGGTTCAGGGTCTGGGGCTGACCTGTAGCCCAAGCCCTAACAGGGCGTAGGATTCCGCATACATCCTCTGCAACGGCTACAGCCAAAGTGTTGCTGTGGCTGATTGAAGGACATGGCTCGCATAAAAAGGCTTGCAGCGGAGCCGCCGAAGCTCAAGCCCCATGCGCTAAAGCTCCCATGTAACCGGAGAGCCGAAACCCTGCACCACAGAAGCCGCAGCTGACATAGTGAGCCCGGGTCATTGTTGAACGAGGTTTAGCCCTTACCCTGAAAGGATTCATACGGCTGATGGACAAAATCCTGCATGACCTTCTATACCTAAACTATGGGATTCATGGTACCATACTATACTTGGGTCATGCAGAACTTTGTCCATCAGCAGTA
>CAJNDV010022558.1:24750-35946 GCA_905221635.1 Symbiodinium sp. CCMP2456
GTGTGTGTGTGTGTGCATGCATGCATGCATGCAAGCATGCATGCATGCATGCATGCATGCATGCGTGCGTGCGTGCGTGCGTGCGTGCGTGCGTGCGTTCGTGCGTTCATGCATACATACTTACATACATATTGAATGCATATAATTATACGTACACGTGAACACATATGTATGTTGGCGTTAATAAGCTAAATATAGAGGCGAGATTTCGGACTCCAGCAGGCTGGACGCTTTCCTTGCTGGTGGATGTTGAATCCGAGCCGAAGCGCTTTTGCGGTTTCATCTGCTATCATCTCAGCACCAAGAGCGCCGAGTTCCATGTCGCGCGAATCGCTGTGGTTGCCAGGCACTGGTTCGGTTTTGTTTATATTTTTGGGTACTCTGGGAGCTAGAACCTCTAGCTCTGTGATACATGTGGAGCGCTTAGTGGTATGCCTGGCAGTCTGGCAGGAGCCGCGGAAAGGGATATGGAAAGCACTTCATGCAGTGGATGCTTCGGAAGTGTGCCCTGTTGCCACGAACACAATGCTCATGGAATCTTGCTTGCAGAAGTGCAAGATTCGTCTGCGCGCGAAGGCGCTGCACATGCAAGCTTCGGGCCAGTGCTCAACGAAGGATCTCTCTAAGCGCTTTGGACGAAGCCGTGTCCTTCTACGAACACTTCGGATTCACGGACATGACATGCCGCTTTGATGATCTTGACTTTCAGATCAAAGCACGGTTCACTGCGACATTTGCCATTGCACGTGGCATCATGTTGGTCATGCCCTGATGTTGGTGCGAACTGTAAACATGCCCGGCATATCCTAGGCGATGATATCGATGATGATGAGCACATTCAGACGAGCTTTGGCTGCAAGGGCACACACGGAGTTTCATTTCTGTTGGATGCTGGTTCGTGCCTGCTGCTCGATGTGGCCGATGGCTGACCCGTTAAAGACACTCCGAGCAAACTTGCCACCAGGTGGATGGAGCTGAAAAACATCTCAGCACCTTGGCGATGTTAACTTTTTGTCGTGGAGCACGCAAACCTTTAAATGCTTCGCACGTTCAGCCACTGGCTCTACAGCGTGGCAAAGAGCAGCAGGACTTTCGTGTGAGAGTTCTGAACTACCAGGTAGCTCCTGACGAGCCTGACACGTCGGATGATGATTGAGGACAGCCACTCTGTTTCTGTGTGTGTGTGTGTGTTTGTTTGCTCGGATCTGCTGCTGCGTGTTTGTAGTTGCCTCTGGGCCGCATTTATGTCAGCAAGCCAGGAATTAGCGGTGCACAAGCATCAATGGCAACCCGGCTTACATGGCACACAGTCTTAACACGGCCGTAGGGCTAAAGGGCGAACATGCGATGTATATCTTGGGAGGGGGGTGCAGACCGAAAGTCGGACTCGCTAGACCTGCCTGGACGAGGAATGACGGGGGGGTATCCGCAGCAGATCCCTTCTTCGTTGTTTCCGAGGCCGCAGCTCGCAAACGCTGCTGATGAGGTTTGGAGCCGGCTCTGGCCATTCGGCCGTGCCTCTTGTGCAGCCAGGTTTTGCAAAGAACGGCGCGGGAGGTTGTTCTAAACTAGGGCTCAGCTTGATTATGAAGAAGGCCCATCAGATACTGCAGAATAAGGTTAGTCTTTGCTAGCTGAAGACAGATGAGCAACTGTAGATAAACCAAAGAATCCCATCCATCGTTCTTGCCTCAATATCACATGGCACACGCTTGCATCTTCCACAAAGCGAAGCACTTCTAAAGCGCAACATTTCCTCCACTCTGACCTTTGCCCGATGCATGTCTGTGCAGAGAAGCACCTTATTGGTGTAGTCCCTAAAGGGCCTCTTTTAGATTCAGCCAGCGGTTGTTCATAGTGGGGCCGTGCAGTGCTATGGACCAGCAGCGACCCAGATCTAGAAGGATCCCCGTGGCCACCTGGCAGCTGTGTGCTGCGAGTGTCTGCATTTTCCGGGCACTTGGTCTGAATCGGAGCAGACTGCCGTGAGTGCAGCTGCGCTTGTACAGGGTGCAGGCATATTTGCACGAGCATCTCTCAGCCACTTTCCTGTCGGACGTAAAGGACTGAGGGTGCTCGCAAATGGGGCACTACATAGAATCATAGAGTGATCCTCTCTTGAAGCTCGTCATGTGAGAATCTTCGTCGTTACGTTGGCCGTGGTCAATGTGGTCCAGACTTGGGAAGTTCCATGATTTTCTGAACTGGCTTGGCCGAGTTCCGTTTGCGTTGGTGCGCTAGCGTTGTTCCAATGGTCCGCTACTCGCACGGTTTTCAGCCCACGGGTCTTTCAGACTCTTGGTTGAATCCTTTGCAAGACTCTGCACCGAATCGGGTGCATGCATGTGCTCTGTACAGCATCTGTTTGTAGTAGAAACAGCTGGGTGTTGAGAAGGCTGCTATCTCCTTCTGATCGTCTGCGGTACACCTAGAGGATTCTCTGAGAATGCAGGCGTTCTGCAGCTTGGGCGACGTGGCTCTCCAATTGGCAGTCGCCTTGGCAGCAGGGCTTTGCGGAGGGCTGTGATGCTTGGTTCCTGAGGCTGGTCAAAGCTTGCGCAAGGGCCTTACGCCTTAGCCGCTGAATGGCTGCATGGACAAAGCTGCTTTTCCCCAAGCCGTGTTTAGTACACTCATTACGACTCTCATTACGGGCTTACGGGGTTCTATTCTATCGTTATACAGAGAGAATTGACACCGCTGTGGCATCGTGGTCGTGGTCGTCATGGTTGTCGTGGTGCTCAAAGGTGGTCTCCTGGGCTGTCTTTCCGGGGTCTCGTGGTGGCCTCCTGGCTTTCGTGAAGGTCTCGTGGTCGTCGTGGTGAAATGTGAGATGGTCTGCTGTTTGTCTTTTTGGTGGTCGTGCTGGTTGTGGTGGATGCGATCGTTCGTCGGGATCGTCATGGTCGTCGCGGTGATCTGTCACTGTTTGGGAATGACGCTCGACTGGTTGCTAACGCCCCTGTGCGACAGTGACTGATGACGAGGTCAGGGTGAGTTTGAGGCAGCTGTCACTGCAGCAGTTGCGAAGGCCCCGCTCTCGCCAGCAGCACAGTCCCAGATGCTGTGAAAGTTAGCAGTCAAGAAGAGTTGTGAGCATGGGCAGCACTTTATGATGAGAGTCTCATTCTAGCCTCCGAAAACATCCGCAGGCTGGGGGATTCTGGAGGGGAGGATTTCTGCGGGTTGCAAGATTCGGCGCTGACCTCTATGTCCCCTAGACTGCCCTAGACCAAGAAAGCAGTGCAGATAAGAGACGAAAGCCCTGCACCCTCCGCAAGATTCCGCAAGGCTGAGGAAACCGGCGCACACCTGAGGCTGCTCTTTCGGACGCCTGGAGCCTGGAGTGAGCTGTGTTGCATGGGGTGGCAAGTCCAACTTTTCAAGCTTTCCGGCTTGGCTGCTGGTTGATGTCTACGTCCGCAGGGTGATGATCTGAAAGTGTTGCGCAGCCTCTTGTGACCCGTGCTTTACCACTCCTGGGTTGGGAGGCGAATCACCTTTTCGCGAGCTGCACGGCTATCGACCCCGCTTCGAGGCAGGCTATGGTCCAAGACCCGAGTTTCTTTCATATATTATGGTATGCCGATTATGGATTTGTATGTTTCCTACCATCTAGTATATATTACCCTTTGTAGATTGTATGTTAATTATATGTATTTATATATATATATATAGATATATATACACACATTATCAAGACCCTTTTTCTCTTGAGGGCTGAACGGATGTCAATGGCAAACGCTTTCTGTTAAACTCTCCGAGCTTTGCCGTTCGAAGTCTTCCCGATAACCTTAGGAAACATATGGCAGGGCTGGAGAATGGAAAGCCAGATCAGATCATACTCGCGGTTTCGACGAGCCCTCTGATTGTCGAGATTGCCAGGGTAGGGCTGGGTAGGGCCTTTCTGCTTGCCTGCATGCTTGATCATGTGCTTTCCGGCAATGATCCTGGAGTTGTTCGTCAAAGTCTGCGGGTCTGGTTGGGTATACTTCCCACGCTGGCGCAGGAAATCTCGCTGCTGCGCTGGAAGACTGGCATGCAGTGCGAAGTGCCCGTGGCGAGGCAGTCGTGGAGTCTTCGGTGAAGGTGAGTACCGAAGATTATGATGCTATGGCCTTTGTGATCATGGTGGTGGCGATGGTTGGGACGGCAAAGACAACATGATGCCGGTGACGATGTAGTGCAGTTGTAAGCGGCAAGGAAGTGGCACCAACTGTCGAGATTCGACTTGCCTTTGCTGTTGTGTTCAAAGGTAGGCGTCTCGGCTAGCAAGAGTTCGACTAATCGGACATGGTTTGCTACCATGCGACTACGATACTGTACTTCAAGTGTACCGCTGCCAAAACGGCGCGAAGCCGGGCTTCGATACCTGTCTGGTACTGCGGTTAAACAGCAGAAGTTGAGAAATCGAAGTAGTGTGAGGCTCGTGCTGATCGCCTACAACGCCATGAGATGGCGGCGGTCTGGAGGCAGGCGAAGCTGACAGCAACCAGAGAGATCGGAGTTCTAGTGTTGCACTTAAGAATAGCAGATGTCGTCCCGAAATCTCAACATAGAACCCTGATCCGTGTTAGCTGTAATGGTATCTATCAGTGCAGCTTGGTGTGTTGTGTCGTTACTGCACCTCGCACCGCAGCCATGGCTTGCAAGCGTTGGTCAGCCCGCGCAAGGATACTGACACCGGGCGGACGCTTGTAGTTTGGGCCATGGCTGAAGTAGCTCCCTTGATCCGGTCCCTGCGGGTGTCTGCACGCCTTTCTCGCAAGTCCAAGCAAAAGGCGAGGGCCTCGCGGGTTGCTGTCACTAGGGCTTCCAACGCCGGAAGCTTGGCGCTGGTCTCTGTGGAGCAGCACGCTCTTCTGCAGGACGTGGGGCCCCCGGAAGATGCTGCATGTAATATGTCGCACATTGTGATTTCCACTTCAGGACTTCCCGCTTCTCCAGTGAACCTGTGCTAATGCTCTTGATAGGTATTCCGCCGTCGCGACCGCGTGCTAGACTTGGGTGGCGCCGGCCTTGGCGACGCAGCTGCTACTGCGGTGGCAGCTGCATGGGCTCCTCTTCGAAAGCTGGGTTTGGAGCGGCTGCACCTGGGTGGGAATGACATCAGCGACGCAGGCCTGACCGAGTGGGCATAACGCTGAAATGGCACCAAAACCTCTTCAAGCTTCCCGCTCACCGGTCGTATCCAGTCGTGCAGTCGCCTTGGGTTGGGAAGCTTCTGACCTAGGCCTCGCTGAGCTTCTTGCTGCCATGAAAGCCGGGCCGCCCAGCAAGCTCCGCCGCTTGAACCTCCGTGGAAACCTGCTCGGCTCAGCTGCTGTGGAGGCTGACAGCACAGGGACAGGGAAAAGATGAAATCGCAGTCTTTCGTCAATGTCTGTTAATCACCGGAGACATCGTCACAAGCTGCTGCCATGAAGGTCACGTTCATGGCCAGGGTCTCGAGTCGTTAATGGAACCTTCAAAGCCACAGGCCTTGGTGGAGATGCTGCCATGCTTGCCAAGGCGGGAGGGTTGTGAGATTGAGGGATACGTCCACCACCCCAAACTAGATCCACCTTCGCTTGCGGCGTCTTATGGTCTGGTTTTTGGTTTCAAGTGGCCAGCCTGCAGGCTCGAATCTCTCGACCTGAGCGCCAACAGTCTCAAAGCTGAGACTCTGGAAACACTGCGAGCAGCCTCTGCACAGCGCCAAAGACCGCTACATCTCCTCTGAGCCCGCTCCCAAGTCGATGCTGTTGACTGCAAAGCCTCGGACTGTCAATCGCAGCAAGTTATAATGTGGCGTGCCGCCCTCACCTAAGCCCCTCTAAAGTTTCTAAAGCCAAGCCAATCTCAAGAGCGGCTGTTTTAACCGTCCTATAGGTATTAGGGCGTCCACTTGACTTCCTTTCTGCTTGAATTTCCAGGACATGAAGCGCATCGGAAAGGAAGCTGGCCGCCAACGATGGTTGCTGCAATCTCTTCGAAGCCAATGTAAGCGGCCGCCACACTCGCCATAGAGGTGCTTCTGGGCATCCGGGCGAGATCGCGATCCGCGCTCAAATTCAGTTGACTTTCCACAGCCTGCAACATGCACAGGCCATGCAAAGGACCTTCGGAACTAGCCGTGACAGTAGCCGTAGCGACGTAGCGATCCTGACTGGAATCCTGGCAAGTGTTCAGAAATACATTGCGGGCTTGCGACAGTTCCGTGAGTCTCACACGGGGTAGGATTGCTAATGCTCACCGGCATGATCTTTGCCAGTGTCCATAATGCGAAGACATGCAAGAAAGTCGGAGCGTCGGATATCACAGGCAGGTTGTTGTTGCCCATCTTGGCAGTTCTGTCGCTTCGCAAGGCACACGAGTGCGGCATGGACAACCATCTGGCAACAAAAGGGCTTCGTCCCGGATCGCTTGAAGAGGCAAACAGCTTGGTGGCGCAGTCACTTGCACAGGAGTCTTGCTTGGCCAGGCAGCTTGCTCGGAAAGAGGCAGCCTGCGAGCCCCTTTCACAGCAGCCTTTGGCCGCAGGGCAAGACCCCGGCCGCCAAAGGCAAGCGGCTCATATGACTGGACTCGTTGCATGTGTCAGCCATTCGGACTCGGGTTGGCTTGAGATCTAAGGTGGAAGAGTTCGTTTTTGGGCTGCTGGGGCAAAGTACTGATATATACCCGGTGTATCGTTTCCCTTCACAACAACTCCCGAAACAGATCGACGAGTCCTTGTGTTGATCACATCGCTATGCCAGTGCGTGGATCACTCCGCGTACTGCAACAACCTGCGCCCCTAAAGACCTGGATCTCAGGGGCCAAAACTTATAGTCGGTGTTCCTGGTGATAACTCATAACTGATGATGATGATGGTGATGGTGATGATGATGATGATGATGATTATGATGATTATGATGATGTTTGTATGCCAGCCCCTGGCCAAGGCCTGCCGTAGAGGAGGCACAACAGCAGATCGATAAGCCGCCCTTCCGCAAAGAGCCGTCGGTCTTGGCTTGGCGATTTCTAGGAATTTAAGAAGTTTGCGTCGTGGTTTCTGAAGGGCAGGACGCACAATTTCGGATCGTACCACCAGAAGACTGGCATACCTCTTCAAGTCAAGCCTTAGCTACAAACCGCAAACAACTCACACGGTCAACAGTCTGTGAGAGAAGTCGGATACCTTCGGATCGAGGTTGCTGGCTTGGCAAGCAAGGCAAAGAGCTGATCACAACGTCCCAGCATCTCGGTGCCGAGTTGGGAGGATCAGGATATTGAGAATGATTCAATAGAGCAAGGGCGAGATTCGCAATTCCCCAAGTCGTCTTACACTGCATCTTCTCACTGGCCTAGAATCCCAGAAGCGCTGGTGACTTGATCTTTCGATTGGTCGGCGCATGCCCACGACAACTCAATCGGCTCGTTATCCGCACACCGCCTGTGAGCTGAGGCTCGGCACAAGACAGCCAGGGGGAACTTTGCGAAACTTGGAAGATGGCAATGCCGGCCCGGCTGTCTGTCGCGCATCCCGAGCGCCCGAAACATCAGCCCGCAGCAAGGTGTTCCACACTTAGAGCGCATGTGACGGATGGGCTTGGGGAGCATCGGGCTGTTGTTTCGGAAGCCGGCGGAGCACAGAGATTTGCTCGGCTTGCATCATGCTGAGAGCTGCTGCATATTCAGTGCAGCGGCTGTCAGTGCTGGCGGACTGCGCCACATGTTGCGAACATTGACGTGACGCAAGCTTCTCTGCGAGAAAGTGGATTGCAGAAGGTTGCCGACAGTTGTGTCCCTGATTCACCCATCGTTTCGGGGATAGCACTGCAAACTGTTCGTGAAGGTCCATGCTTACATCAAGTGCATGCACTCACAGATGTGACCATGCCAATCATGTTAACTTGAACTGTTGCACTGCCCGCAACACATTGACATCATCACGCCGGTTTCCATGATGTGGTGGCTAGGTTGGCATACGTAGGACTTTCTTGCATGCTGCCTCTAAGTAACTATCCAACCATGCGTGCGCGGCGATGGCCCACACGGCCACAGCGGAGGCACTGCAAGTCAACAGCAATATCCAGTGAGTGGACCGGAAAAAAGAATCAGGGCTCGGTAAGCCATCCAGGAATCCAGGGAAGCACAGTTTGCAAAGAGACTTCAGGCCTCCAAGGCTAGGTAAGTCCAAGGATCAACTTTGAGTAATTCCCATCAGGCAGTTCGCCCTTGCCAGAAGTTCATGGCTTGCTACTGAGTCCACGGCTAGCGACTAGCGCTCCAGCCAAACCATCTTGTGCCCCTGGGCCCGAGACCCCCCAGTCGTCTTCAACCCGAGGCCTGAAATCCCTGCGAGCCTTCCGCAACGTAAGCGGTGCTGAGCTGTGAGTGCCACTTTGCTCTGCTCTCCGACATGTCCGGGCAGATCCAATGGCGAAGGATGCAGGATATCGTGGATCTCGAGAGCACCGGATGATATTCGGATAACACCACCAGCTGCCATGGCGCGGGCCTTCGCTCTCTGTGCTGTGGCCTTTACGAGGCTTTCAGAATCCGCTGACCCGCTCGAAGTGACGGCCACAGAGGAGGCGAGCTTTCAGTGCATGAACCCCTTGTTCCGCATCCAGTGGCACACCGGCGCCACTGACCTGGCTCAGCTCCTTCCAAGACCTTCTGTCCATCACGACCTACTCAGGTGCCCATTCTGGAACCAGAAAGCCTCGTGCTGCAGTACGAGTCTTGAGCCTTTTCAGCTCCGAATCTTCGATGCACACAGAGATCGCATTGACAAGCAGGTCCAAGTTCTGGAAGAGTACCTCGCTCTGATGCTCAAACTGCGAAGCTCAGACATCTTTGAAGATGCAGTTCAGCTCGAGCAGGATTTTTTGGACAGGGCCATCGACGCAATGCGCAGCGCACTTTCGCATGCCAAGCCCTGCATCCTGCACCTTTTGGCTTTCGTAGCAGGCATGGTCTGCTTCAGTTGCCAGCCTGATTGGGTGGATTATGTTTGGCGTAACCCACTGGGTCAGGTCACGGGTGTAAACGTTGACCCCAATGCTTGTATATATGTGGATCGTGGATGCGGGACGTTCGGACACACAATGCAAGTTGCGTACCTGCATGTAATGGAGAGCCGCTTGGCAAAATATCCCGCAGCTTCTCTGCCAGACTTTTCCATGTTCTTTAGCCGTGAAGCACTGTGCGAATGGCTTCGTGGCACCGTGGCCGTACATCCTTTGGCATTTCAGCCCAGCGACGTCTTGACGAGGCGCTTGAGTCGCGAAGTTCCTGCTGCAAATGGCGGAATGCCGCGGCGACACCTGGACACGCCACTTACGGCAGCTCCTCTTGGAACCAGCTCTAGCACATCGTTGCCTCAAGCTGTGGTTCAGGCCACAGCAATACCGACTTCTTTGCCACTGCCTCAAGCACCCACTGGTCCATCTTCACCAGCACTAGCCTTTGATCCGGCGAAGGATGGCCTAGCATCAGATTTCCGCATGCAGTTTGCTCCCGGATGATCCTGCGTTCGATAGGCTAGCAGACTGGCGCAAGGATCGCACGGATGTTCTTCGTGCACAAGAAGCAACCGGACGGAGACGACACCGCGCACTGGAGCTTGAAAGCATCCTATTTCAAGACGAGACGGACACGGAAGCTGCTGAGGAGAGCAGCAGCACGATACGTTTTGCAGGGCCTGGCAAATAAAGTCAAAAAAAAGATCTGTGCACAAGTCTTACCATGTGCGTTTGTCTCTCTCTCTCTCTCTGTCGCAGTGTCTGCTGTGCATCATGCGACAAGTGCGATCCGTGAGGCGGCCAGGAAAGCTGTCACCTCCCTGCTGAGCCAACTTGGCCATGTCCTTGGTGCGGGTGATGCAGCCGCTTGTAGGAAGCTGTGCGATAATTGCCGGCTTACCGCACTTCTTCGGACAGGTTTGAAAGCCTCTGCTCTGGTACGGAAGCTTTTTGTCCAGATTGACGCTTGCTTGATGTCATGCAATCCTGCCCCATGCTGGCCAAAGAACTCTTCGGGTTGCTCCTGGCAAGTTGCTGGATCAAGCAGGGCATGCCACATGTTCAAGGCTGTGAATGGCAAAGAACTGTGGAGTGCATGTGCTCTTGCGCAGAAGCAGACATGCAGAGAGCCGCATATACCGTATAACCAGCAATCGTCGCACGATTGTTGGTCTGGGCAACACTTAAGATATTCATCTGTCGTGTTTGCTTGTGGACATCACCTGGAATGGCGTGCCCTATGTTTGCAGAAGTGGCCTCTAACCTTTCCAAGCGCACGCTCCTGATTTGGGGTGCCAGTTGCCGGCAAACCTTACATGAGGCCTTCGAGGCGTCGGGTGAGGCCTGGGTATCTGTTGACCTTTCGTCCTGGCACCCGGGTCCCCCTGGTCCCGGGAAAAGCGATGATTGTGCGACGGACGCAGACTTAGAGGCCGCTTTGGGGCGCATCCCTGTGGGCCGCCTGCGCCGTCTGAGACTTCGGGGGAAGTTTACCGATATGGGCCTTGCACCCATCCTAGCAAGGCAAGCTGGTCTCCAGGAGCTCTCACTCATTGGGCCTGAGACCCGAAAGAGGAAACTTGGAGGGAGTGGGAAGGAAGAGCTTACAGGAGAATCTCTGCTTGCAGCAAAGAGGCTGCGACGCTTGGAGGTATCAGGCCTGCCCTCTGCTGTTGCGGCTCTCGCTGGTGCCAAGCGCTTGACACCGGGGCCCTTCGTCAAATTAGAGGAGCTTGTTCTCCACAGCCCCAGCGAATCTGATCTCCAGGCTCATTGCCGCTGCTTAGTTACAGTAGTTGCTCAAGCGGCGATTCATGTTCGTATATGTTGTAGTATATTCTAAGTTACAGTATCTATTTAGTTTATAGTATATTATAGGTCTAATATATTGTAGTCTACTATATGACGTTATATCATGTTATACTATATCAATTATATCATGTTATATTATATCAATTATATCATATTGTGTTATATTATGGGTTGAGTGCATCTCATGAGCTGCGAGGCCGTTCCAACCTTCACGGGGCTGAAGGTCTTGGAGGCCAAAGCACCACGGTACTATATGGGAGAGTAGGAAGATACGGGGTACCTTATTATTTTGGGGTCCTTATAATAAGGATCCCACTATTTAGAGTACTATACTAGGGTCCCCTATTTTTGGAAACCCATATGATCCTAGAGTAGGAGTAGGAGTAGGAGT